>CBMN011750825.1:0-11589 GCA_000582825.1 Hordeum pubiflorum
CGGCATACCCAATATATATACAGACGCGGCCCGAGCAAAGGGTTCAACGCTTCCACATTATCTTACACTTCCTTCGTTAAAAAAATATAAAAGCGTTTAGATTACTATTTATATTATTGTTACGAAGGGAGTACTTTTTAGTGATCTAAACATTTTTATATAATTTCTCCATCCCTTTACTTGTTTGATCCTACGCGAGGCTTCGCGATTAAGAAAGAGAAGTGCGATCGACACGGCCAACAAGCTGGCAAATATGCCATTTTAGGTGGGCGGGACTGTCAGTGTCAGGTGTGAAAACCCTAGTGATGGTGCATGTTGAATGAGCGTTGCATGATCAGTTAACTTCCTTTGCACGCGTTTGTCACCGAGAGAGACCCGTGCGTGCGTGCCGGGATCAGCTTTCCACATTTCTTTTTCTTTTTGAGAAAGATCAAAATTTCCACATGAACCATGCATCTCTGGACCCTTTTTTGGTCTCCGGCAGCAGGCCGTGGAGGTCAAACTTCTTCCTCTTCTTTTTCCCAAATGGGAAATTTGTAGCCTATACGTGTATTGCATTTAGAGCTTGGTTCCGTCAAACAATTGGCGTCCAGGCAAAAAGTCCTGCCTCTATAATTAACGTCACAACTCTTGAATCATAGCTAGCTATTGCCTACTGCAAATTTGTCTTTCGTTGCCATCAGGAGAGAAAGCACGCAACATGTCCAATCCAATCAAATCATGCACAAAAACATTAGCGTCGGATGCCACCAACCCCATAAAGACGGGCCAAATTCAGGTAAAAGCAGCGTTGGCAAACTATGTGGGACTATGTCCGTCTGTATGATCACCCCGTCTCCTCATCAATCATCGCTATCCTTTCCAAACCTGGAGCTCGCCCAAGTGCGCACGCACACGAAACGCCGTCACAGCCACATGAACGAAACCTCCTACTACTGCACGTTATTAGGAAAAAAACATGCGATTTCCGGCAAAAAGGAAGGAAAACATAACGTGGACAGGCAAACCACCACCTTTTTACAGGAACATCCAAACCCAAACCCACAAGAAACATGAACGATGGCAACACCTCAACGCGAAAAGCGTGCCCAGGACAAAAAACATGCCACGGCTGAAACACGATATCACACACGACACGACACATCGCTCACAGGAAATTTAGCTAGGCACCTGATCATACATCCTTGTCTACATCCGTCTTTGGTGTTCATATAAGATGGTAGTTGGAAGCCTGCTCATCGTTGAGATCATAAATAAATAGAGAACTTTGGGCAGTGAAAAGATTGACGAAAAGAGGTTAGTCGCTGTCTCACAGGCAGAAGCTGGAAGGGGAAAAGAAATCATAGTAGCACTACAAGCAAAATCGTACCCCGACCGAGGGGCTGAAGGGTTTGCGGAGGGGGTCTCGGCCAACTTCAACTTTGGAGAAGCTGGTGGTCTCTGTCTGTCCACGGCGATATCCCACCTAGTTAACTAGCCTTGGTTTTGTTCATGCCGTGCTGCAGAAACTTGGAACGGTACTGCTCCGCCAGCGATTTATCCACACCTCCCGCCCCGCTCGCGTCTTTCCTTGCCCGTTTCGTAGCCTTGTCTCTCTTCTGCTCGCCGTCGTTTCTGTTCCTCCTTTTTCTCCGCGCGTCCGCCTGAGCGTGTACTGTGGATGGTCCCTGATGCATCGAATGAAACAGAAGGGACGGCATTAGATTAACTTCACTGCATCTAAATGGGGTACTGCTGCAACATAAATTTAGAAGTACTTACACTCGCGGCGGCATTCGGGGCAGGATCTGTTTGATTTCCATCCGGCACAGAGGTACCCTTATTTGACTGCCGTGCTTGTTTTGCAGGCCTTTGAGATTGCCTTTTGTCTCCCGGTGTGCTTTCCACAGTGTTGAGACCTCCAGGAACTGACAGATCATCTGAAGGTCCTTTGCCAGAGCCGGGTAATTTGGATGGTATATCTTGCGATTCTCGCTTGCTCCCTTTTCCAAAAGGTCTCTTCTTATTTGGACGAGGGCCATCAGCTGTAGACTGATCTCCCAGAGCCCTCCGCTCCTGTGCAGCCTCTTTTGCCCTATCATTGCGTTCTTTCCGAATCTTCTGGAGCCTCATTTTTTCAACATCCTCAAGTGCAAACTCCACAATTGGACGACGTTCTGTACCAAAGGTTCCTGCAAAGACGTAAAGAATGATAAAATGATAACACGGAACAAACCATTCCGCGTTCAGCATCAAACATTCAAAAGGGTGGGCAATACAAAAAAGAGACCAACAGGCACCATGTCGTTGGTTAGAAACGAATATCAGAGATACAAATAGTTTGTTTTGATTTTTCCATAACCAAATGGCATCACCAAATACTGTCCCATCAAAATGTGAAACTATCAGGAGCAAACAATACTCCTGTCATTATGTACAAACGAGCATCAAACAGCGGTATGAAAATGCAGTCAGCCCATGATTGTTAATGAATGAGTAAACATAGGCAGCACTGACAAACAGCACCAGTAAATAAGATAAAGACAACAATGATGCACATTATTTCTTGAGTATTTATATGCAACCCAGCCCAAATGTGTTATGCATCCAATATTAAAAGTGTAGGTGCAATCTAAGGATGATGAAATACATAAGCAAAGTCATTTTTACTCACTGCAAAATGTTTTTCGATATAAACATGCTGCATCACGAAGTAGCAACACAGGCAAGAACAATTGGCACAACATGACAATAGTCAATCTAATTAAAAGTGGCAGGTGCGTAAAGAAGTACCAGGGTTGTTGTTTAGAACCCTCAGAGCTACAAGAGCATGCTCATGTTCTTGAAAGTCAACAAAGGCTACCCCCCGGGAATGCTTCTGTGCAGCACCCTGACCTTTCTTTTCATTGTTTAGGATATTTACCTGCTCGAGACAAATGCATACACATAAGCTTCATAAAGATACCTAAAAAATAGCAAGGAGGAACTTGGATGGTAAACCGCAATTAAACCTTCCGGATGACAGGATTTTGCTTGGTAGCACGAGAAATTACTGCTTCTCGGCAAAGCTTCTTTACATCATTAATGGTCAGAGTCTTTGGCAAATTGTAAATGATAAGCCTTGTTCTGGAGACATGGAATTTTGGAGATACAAGCATTTCTGCTTTTCTTTTAGCCAACCTATACAAGATAAAAACAGCAACCATTTCTTATTTGAAGTTCACAAAATAACACAAGGCAGATAACAAGAGAAAACAAAGTTCTGATTTATGAAAAAAAATGTTTCCCTGCAAGCAAGTGAAAAAAATGTTTCCCTGCAAGAGTAAAAAAAAATGTACAGACGCAAGTGAAAAAAAGACACCCTTTTTTACGGAAAAAGAGACTAAGAATGAATTCTCACAAAATTCATCAAATTACATGAAAATGACAGGTAGGATTTTTGTTAATTACATAACAAAATCATCGCATTGACTTTATTGATACTACTTAATATGGATGAACTAATGCAGCAATAATAAAGAAGAGTTAAGACCAACTCTTACCAACTACGTTTATTCATGTCAACATCTGATACACCTTCCGCAGCTGGCGTTCCAGGGAGTATTTCACCTTCCTGTTTCAACAAAAAAAAATCAGGGACAGAAAATAATAGGAGTGCGGGATGGAGTGCAGATAAAAGAATTAACTGTTAAACTTGCCTTTGACAAATACAGGTTGCGTCGATCCTCAACCTCATTCTTTCCCTTCTCCAGTTCCTTTTTGTGAGCTGACTCCTTATCCAGCGCTTTCTTAACATTAAGTGGTCTGCTTTTTACAAAAATTCCTAATCCAGGAGCAGCATTAGCAGCAGAAACTGCTGCATCGGCTGCCTCTGGTGTGGAAAACTTGAGAAAACCAGTCCCTCTAGGTCTCCTGCACAGACAGTGCAAAAATTGTTGGAATAAACAAATGCATTAAGTGAAGGTTCTGTGGTCAGTACAGCTGGTGGAGAATGGACAAAACAAAATACTTCTGGTCAGATGGTTAAACATACTTTGTGAGTTTATGCAGAACTGGGATGAAAGATTGAACCTTCCCAAACACCGAGAACCGCTCTGTTACCTCCTCATTGCTAATATCAAAAGGAAGGTTGCTTATGAATATTGTCCTATCCAGGCCACTATCTTCTTTCTTAGGTTTCAAAGGAACAGTGCTTTCTGTCTCTGCTGCATGTTTAGATTCTGCCAACATGGCATCTGCAGGTTTCGAAGCAGGAATTATACTTTCTGCCTTCCTTACATCTTTAGATTCTGCCAACTTGATAGCTGCAGGTGACTGGGGTTGCTTCTTTTTTGGTGTGTCATTTTCTGTTTCAGAATCTGTATCGATATCAGAACTCTTGTTTGGTGTGTCATTTTCTGTTTCAGAATCTGTATCAATGTCAGAACTCTCAACACCAGACCGCTCAGACTTCTCCGATGACTTGATCAAATTTTCAAGAACTTTTCTAGAAATGTCCGCTTCACTTTTGAAATCGTCCTCAGGAAGACGATTTGAAGTCTCCTGATCAAGTTCACAGTTATCATCGCTGTCATCTCCGCCAACAAGATTATCTTCAGAGGATTCCTCGTCACTGCCCTTGTCAGATATATCTTCCAACTCTGAAAGTACATGCAGTTCTCGGAATCACAATAGTAACTCATCGAACTCAAAGCATTGATTGACGACATTATGAGAAGGCATGCAGTGCACTAATTAAATACCCCCCACCCACCCCCGTTTCAGAATATAAGGTGCATCAATTTTCGGGAAAGTCAAACGTTTGTATGCTTGACCAAGATTGTAGAATAAAATAACACGTACAATACTTAATATATTAAATATGAAAAAACTGTTCATGATGGATCAAATGATATAGATTTGGTATTGTAGATATTGATATTTTTTTCTAAAAACTTGGTCAAACCAACACATATTTGACTTTTGAAAAAACTAATACACCTTATATTTTGGAACAGAGGGAGTAGATGGACAATCATGGTACCGTCATGGTTTAGCTTTAGACAATGGAATATACTCCTGTTTCCTGGGGAACTATATCAAGGAACAAGCATGGTATTTAATCAAGTGTAAAAAATGAGTGATTTACAATATATCGCCATATCGTTTATTATATCGTTCAGATTCAGGCAAGTATAAATTTTGGATTAGCTGTAGAGAAAACTATACTTTATGAGAAGTCTCTGAATGAGCGAAAGTATAAACACAGGTATAAGAGTTTATATTTACCATCGTCCTTAGCATCAGACTTTGCAGCAACAGCATATACATTCTTCGGAACAGCCCAATCAACAGCTACTGTTCTTTTTGCAATAACTTTTCCATTAACATTTTTTATAGCCTGGTTCAGATAAATCATGGCAAGTTAGGACTTCCAACGAATATTTACTCTTACTGCATAAAGTACTGACCGTACATTTTCTGCATCCTGTTTGCGTGTGAAAGACAGAAAAGCAAAGCCTTTTGACTTCCTGTAAAAAGAATAAATGCAACAGAGTTATCATATATTGCGAGTTGCTTGACTCACCAAGGGAATACAGGATTAATGAAAAGCATTACCCATCATCAGATTTTTGTGGAATGGAGACATCCCAGACAAATCCTTCACAACTAAATATGTCCATGATCTCCTTTATAGTAACCTGTGAGAATGAAACATCCATGTATAGTTTCTCTTTCATATGCCCCAAAAAATAATTTTGGAAGAGACAAATTTGCATTCAAACAAGCACCTTGAATGGCAGGTTCCTGACTATCACTCTCCATTTCCTGATCTTTGAACCCTGAATAGCAACAAACAAGTTTCAGACACTTGCAAGTAAATGAACGAACTATAGAAAGACAATTGAACCAATCGAAAAGAACCATAATGAAATGGTTTTTCAGATAAACAACTGTGTATCTCTTGTGCAAAAGAGGGAAACACTCATCAACCAAGAGTTGGATTTTACATATAAATCATGGCACCTTCCACTTGCACAATAGCACCAGTAGTCATTGTGATAAAATATCATACAAGAAAGAGAACCAGACATTCAAAGAATTATAGACTGAGGCTCTGATTGGATTGTCATTTTGGGGCCGAAATCTCCCGTAAAGTATACCCCTGTAAAAAAACGGCTGGCCCGCAGATGCGTGATTGGTTGGCCGTTTCTGGGTTGAAAATATACAAGCATTTCCCAGATTACACCCGTAATCAGCGGGTTTTGTTACAGACCTCCGCCCAACGGTTTCCACCCAGTATGACTTACAACTATCCGCATTTTTTTTCAGTGACAAGTAAATTACAGGTGTATATCAAGTATGAGTGTAAAATTATCAGGTGCTCCCAAGCGGGGCCTGAGGGTATCTCCTAAACTAAAAGTGAGAGAAACCGTGATCTGATTTCAGTTAGCTATAATTGAGGACAATTACTTCATGGTCAGAAATTTAGCTCTAGTTCAACCATTTCATAAACAGTAGACAATGCCTGATAGAAGCTTCAGCTTGGCCCCAAAACGACACAGCGATCAGAATTCAGAAAATCCTCTTTCTGTAGCGGGAGTGGGGATGGGGGTAAGGCAAGTAAGGGACAGGTCTTGTTAATATACGATAACAGTAGCCATACAAAGGCACTGTTATTTACAAGAAAAATGTGGGATACCTCAGCCACCACCGAATGACAGCGTAAACGTCCTGATCCTGACTAAATCAAACTCTAGAACCTCTAGCATTTTACTGAGCAACATACAAGGCACTTGGTACATGTCTAACATATGTACTCCCAGGGAAACTCTCAAACTGCAACTAAGTCATATGAAAAAAAAAATTGTAGCCAAGAAAACCTACAAGTTTGAGGTGTTAAGACACCCTGGAAGGCATAGCAGAACATAGATGCGATAATTCAAGATAAGAAAGGTTTGAAACCACTTTTAATTACTGCACATCAACACCACTTTTAATTACCGCACATCCACTCATTTTTTAATTACCGCACATCCTCCCATTTTTAATTACCATACCAAGGTGTAATATGTCACTGAAGTAAAACAGAATGCTAAAGTACGTAATTTAGATGATTTCAATTTTGTTTAGTTGCAGAAAAGGAACGACACGATCAAACTAGATAATGAAGCAATGGCCACATATTAAGATAAATACAGCAAAAGAAGACAGCTTACCTCCCCACCAAGTTGACGAGCCCAAACAACTGCTCCTTTTATCTCCTTGTGATGCAAGAGGACAACAGCCTCCCAAGCTGATTTCACACTTGAAAAGAGTACTGCTGCCGCATCCGATGTGCATCCATCGCGTGCAAGCCCTGGAGGGGATGAATGCCATATTCTACTGTTAACATTTTTTTTAACTTTACATACCAGTTGTGCTAAATGAGCAAGTGTCTGGTGAAGTACATGAAGATTCAAACATGTCTGAATTCATTCTATTTTCTTATTAAAATGCCACAGCAATTATGACGTGGCCTTTCGTGGTGCCTTGCTTTTCGGCCATATCTTAAGACGACAAAGAAACCTTAACGGCACGACCTTCTGTGGTGCTCTTGCTTTTCAGTCAAACAAATGAAATAAGTAATACCAATGTCCTCCATTTAGCCAACCATGACTAAGAGGATGGTTAAGTTTAAGCATTCTTCTCCAGTGAGCAATAAATGAATGAGAACGTAATGAAAAAAGGAGCAAGGAATAGAGAATGAGAACTTAATGGACAAACAACACATGTGTGCACGAATAGGAGAATAAAAAATCATAATGTTCTTTTTACGAAGCAAAAGGCACATGCAGCAGGAACTAGAATTGTGAACTAAGAAATTAAGCACTGCACAAATAATCATGTTCAACAATTCAAGTTCAATCAAAAATATGCTAGCAACGTGCAAATACCAAATATGGACAATCGTCGCGTGTTACGTGCACAGGGTACAAGTCATGTAGAGAGCTAACAGTTAAAAACATAAGCATCATCTTCATCAGAAAACATGCATGCAGTCAATCGACGAGCATAAGAATGGGCCATTTGACATTGCTAAGTTGTAATGAGAACATATTGCCAGGTGAGACAAGATTGTAAGGTGGAGTAATGACTTTTTAGTTCACTGAGACACTAACTAGAAAAGAGCAGATGTGCAGCTTTAAATAAGATTCAGATCTATCATAATCATTTGAATATTCATATCAACAATAATGCCATTGAAGTTACCAAATGTTATGAATAACAGACAGGCGGGATATGGGCATATGGCAGTTGCTAATTTGGGATTGGGATTATTAGCTGTTATCTTTAGGGATTTCACTCTATCCTTTAGGCACTACACCTCTACATAAGGAGGTCCCTCATTTTAACCAAACTATTCCTAGTTTCCTTTTCACTCTCCCTGGCCTGTGGTTGTTAGCAAGGTGCTGCCGCACCACTTGGGTCGAGGTAGTACATGAGGGCGCCCTATCCTATCTCGCTACATAGCAAACATGAAATTTTAAAGCAATGTGATATCTGTCACAGGAGATTGGAATTACTGCTGTAGCATGAACTCAAAGAACTATCACACCAGAACAACTATTCTGTTGACAACATAATGTACAAATAAAATTAAGTAATACTAGGTGTGGGGTGCAGGGAAGTGAAAATAGAGCATGAATAGATCATACCATGGAGCTCCATTTCCACTTTTGGAAGTGGATAATTTACTGACACTACCGTGCCAATCTCTCCTGCCAGACGGAAAACTTCACTAGCCATAGAGAAGTCTTGAAGGCCACCAAATATAACGGTTTTGGCGATCCTAATCATTAGGAGATAAAAAATTACAAGTCAAATTGAGTTGAACTGAAACAAATAAAAGTGCTACAATATTATATCTTCAACCAAAATAACTAAGAAATAGTACTTGAAGAGGCAGATTTAAAACAAGAGGAGAACAAATTTCAGCAACAATATGGCATGGCACATTGTACGTAATGTGGTATTGTCCAGTAAATATAGAAGTGTTCTAGTCCACACCTTTGCTTTTCAGAACTTTTCGCTTTATCAGTAGCATTAATGCTAACTTCCTTCGCTACTTTGGTATCCTTGGCCGGTAACTGTGGTGGTCCTAGTTCAATACAATATCTTGCATCAGAAATTTTTGAAGTACCAGGAAAAGTGAACGGTGGAAAAGGTGCAAAAGGTTAAACAACTCCAAAATGAAACCTGTATCAGCTTTCTGAGAGGTCCCCTTATGTTTTACAGGAGCAGGAGTAGAATCATCATCTTTTACATTGGAGTCATCAGCTTGCACTGCTCACAAACAAAAACAGAAGGATCATCAGAAACTCAATCTATTGAGTAGTTTCATAAGCAACAGATTATTGATATTTACCGCTCTCTTTCTTATGCAAACGCTCCTTCAACGGAGCACGTTGTATTGCGAGCTTAACTCTGATTTTCCTACCAGCAACAGCAAAGCCATTCTTTTGTTGAATAGCTCGCTCAGCATCTTGAACAGTGGCACTGATATAATGCAAACACACTTTAAGTCAATTATGCTAATAGGGTCAAGGTCATTTTTATGACAGGTAATTCCGTAATTATCAGCAGAAACACTCTTCTCTGAAGAAATACACTTAAACAGTTGTACCAGCACATGAACCGAGTTTTATCTATCAACCAAGCTTAAATGATTTGGTCTATCTCATAGCCGAGTTTTAAGGAATGATTTATTTTCTTTCAAGCAAACCATACAACTGACCGACCGCCCAATTTAAATTAAAATGGAAAGAGAAGTATGATCAAGTGGAGGCCAAGAACTCAGTGAATATGTAACATACTTCTACTGAGAATAAGAATTACTGCACCGAGGCCAACTGTGTTATGAAGCGGCTGATAATGCTAACTAGGCTAACCACGACATTGCATGACAAGAATGAGTGCTGGAAAACTTTAACAAGTCAAGTTCATAACTCACAATTGTACAAACCCAAATCCTTTACTCGTCTCGGACCCTGCATAATAAACAGCCACAGAAGTTCTTAGTCACAAGCAACGGGAAATCACCCCCTGAGAAACACCATACAGAGCCATCGAATTTCTCAATCGTCAGCTGATCAGCTCACCTTTCGACGCGACCATGAAGCAGCGCCTCACCGGCCCGACCTCGCTGAACACCGTCTCGAGCTGCACAGCAACAGCACAAGCGGAAAATCACACCCGGGACCTCAAAACACCCAACACTGAGTAAACGCACAGATTAGTAGAGGGGGGAGCGCCACGACTACGAGCTCGCCCTTACGTCGGAGGACTTGTAGGTGTACGGCAGGTTGGAGACGAAGACGGTGGAGGGGCTGTGGCCCCCGACGGCAGCGCCGGCGCCTCCGGCGACTGCAGCGTCGCCTTCCGCGGCGGGTTCTCCTCCGTCGCCGGCGCCGGCGCCGCGCTGCTTCCCCTTGCCCATCGCCGGCGTGCGCTGCAGGGGACGGCCGTGGGAGCTGGGTGGGGGTGTTCGCGGTTGCGATGCGACGAGAGGTTTTGGTGGGCTAGGGTTTATACATTGGACGGAGAATGGGTCGGTTGTCGGTTTTGGGTGGGCTAAAACTGGGCTGGCCCGTAAGTACGTAGCCCGGGTCTGTGAGGCACTCCGAGGGCACTCCGAGGGAGTGAGTGCCCTCCAAAAATAAAAAGAGTAACCCTCCAGAGAGAGTCGGTCGGTCCCACGCCGAGATGAAAATTAACGACAAGCTTGCGGAGCTTTATCATCCGGGAGGAGCTCATGTGGAGACAGCGTTCAAGGATCCAGTGACTAGCGGCTGGAGATGAAAATTTAAGTTTTTCCACCTTCGGGCGAGTATCCGCAAGAGAAAAACTTGATAAAAGCGCTAACAAATTCACTTGACGTGCAGATTGATGACCCGACCACTTTGAAAGAAACGGTGAACCAGTTTTACCAAGAACTATACACATCTGAGGGACTCGCCGGCCTTGATGATGTGCTACAACATGTACCCATCAAAGTCGCGGCTCGGGTGAATGACACCTTATGCTCACCATATTCTAGTGACGAGGTAAAAACTGCTCTGTTCCTAATATTTCCAACTAAAACACCTGGTCCAGCAGGTTCCTTGCGCACTTTTAGCAACGGCATTGGTCTATCTGCGGAGAAGAGATCACGAAGGCGGTACTGAGAATTGTTAGGGGAGAAGAGAGTGAAAAAGTATAAATGATACAGTTTTGGTTTTAATACCAAAGGTAATGAATCCAACTCTTTTCTCGCAATTTAGACCGATTAGTCTGTGCAACATGTTATACAAGCTTCCCTTGAAAGTTGTTGCAAATAGACCGAAGTTGATTCTGCCAGATATTATTTCTGAGGAGCAATGTGCATTTGTGCCACGCAGGCTTATAAGTGATAACATTATTTGTGCCTACGAGTGTCTGCATTTTATGAAGCAGTCCAAGGCAAAGTCAAACAGCTCTTGTGCTCTAAAGCTCGATATGATGAAAGCTTATGAGACTACCCATGGCGGGAGTAACATAGGTAGTAACATAGATGCCACCTAAGCAAAAAGTATGATGTGGCAGCTAATAATGAGAAGAGAGAGAAATTGA
>CBMN011750908.1:0-14234 GCA_000582825.1 Hordeum pubiflorum
GCCCCGATGGCAGATTTTCCCATCTCAACAAAAGTTGCCATCTGAGATATCTGGATCAGAGAACAAACAAGAATACTATACCACCAATATATAATAGATAAAAAGAAATTCTAGCTAGTCCCATTGGCATGATATTGAACATGAGATACAGAAAGGTACTTTAAGTTGTCAAAATACTACAGAAGGAGAATCAACAAGTTTTATGTTGCCATAGAGCATCACTGGATAAAGCAAGCCATTGTCAAGAGAAGAGGATTATCACCTGAAGACGAATCAAACAGCAGAGTGGACTTTTGGAATCCGAATCCTGGCACAGAGAGCAAACTGGTCGCGTCTCAACGGCAGTTGATTTGGGCGCATCTGGCTCAAATGTTGGAACATAATGCCCTTCATTTCCCGAGGACTTCATACTTTCAGCAGGTTTTGACTGCTCTGCTCCCATTTTTGCCTAAGACATACAGATTCAGATAAGAGACCAGCACTTAGAATCTATAGTAACAAAATGAGAAAAGGTAAGAATTAACAAGCAAGCAGGAAGGGCAAACTGTAGATGAATTAACAAATTCCAAAATTTAAATTCAATAGACAATCGAGGAAACTATACGCCTAGCATTTCCAAAATTTAAACTGTAAATGAATTTTTTTTATGTTGTAAGCCCATCCAAGCAAAGACTTTATTTCTTGACTAAAGTTGGAATTCAAGATGGCTTGAGAATATAATTAGACTAGTAAACCTTTTTTAAGTTAAACTCTTACCATGATTGCAGCTTCGCATTCGCGTTTTCCCGTAGAATCTGGAGATCCTAAATTCTGTTTGGCGCTGGCATGATCTGGAATGGATGGGAGTACTTGTGGCGCCATTTGTCTTACTGCAGACATGCACTGCTTACTTAGCTTGGCAAATCTCTTTAACAAACTCTCAACTAGAGATGGAATATTGCATCCAGAAAAGGTGCTGTCATTGTTTTCTTTGTGCATCAGTGAAACAAGCAAGGTTAGCACGCTTTCCTTCTTTAGTTTGTCAGACTCTGGGGAGACTAGTTCTGTAGAGTAGGTCAATATGGGAAAAGCCTCTTCTGCATCCGATGACAGAACAACCCATGATTCATCATCATGCTGCACTATGTCCATCCCATATTGGTCCGCAGACATTTGACTCTCTGATTCACATATGTCAAGTGCCAACGAAAGCAGGTGCAGAGCAGTCACAAGAACATTGTCAGGGGCACGTGATACCGATGATGCGTCGGTGTAAACAGCATAGAAGAGAACAGCACGAACAATTTGAAGGACAGCTTTGGAGGTGGCAATCTTAGAAATACTGCGCAGAGGGCTAAAAACATGAGTCCATTGAGGTAGTTGAGCGCCAAGAGCAGAAACTTTGCAAAAACGGTAATATCTCTCTTTAGCAATCTGTAATTCCCTCGAACTCCAGCGCGGGTGATATAAGTCCAATTCCTTCCAGAATGCTTCACGAAGCACATACTTGCCCTGTGATAACC
This sequence comes from Hordeum pubiflorum, assembly GCA_000582825.1. Taxonomy (NCBI): domain Eukaryota; kingdom Viridiplantae; phylum Streptophyta; class Magnoliopsida; order Poales; family Poaceae; genus Hordeum; species Hordeum pubiflorum. The sequence goes on from CBMN011750908.1 coordinate 1,503, forward strand.
TTTCTTATTAGTCACGCATTCAAACATAAAAAGTAAGTTGCAGAAGCATGCACATGGTATAATTTCAAGGATTAAAACCTTTTTCTTTCCAGATGGATCAGAATAAACTGCGACTGAATCTAAGACATTTTGAAGTTGTTCACTTGACGAAAGGTCACGGGGAAGAGACTTCACAATCTGGCTATGGGTGGCATCTCCAACAGCCAACTTATAAATCAATTCTCTCTTCAAGTTGTCTGCTGTGGATCCCCCATAAAATCTGTGTTCTTTGACTAGTTGCACAATAAAAATTAGCATTTCTTGTATAAGAACGGACTCATACCTGAAAAAATATAAGAAAATTGTTCAACATTTAAACAAAAATATTCAGGCAAACTATTAATCTGGATATTGACAGGAAATGCACAGAAGCAATAACATGGTATTCCCTTAAGGCTGTTGTATCATAACACACAAAAAGATTCTAGAGCAAAAAAATGGTTGACCTGAATATGACTCAAGTGCGCAACTAAAGGATTACAGTAAGCACAAACGAGCTTCCATGTGCCACAGCATTTAAGAAGATGAGTACTTCCCCATTGCCACATAAGCACAATCAAATAACAATGGTTACAACTACACCTTACTGGCACTGACAGAGAAAATAGAATGATGAAGATAAAATTGAGCACACTCCACAAGACGAGATGATAAAATAAAAAGAAATACATGATTACACGAAAAGTATGTTTAACCTTTAGCAAGTAGGGAGACAACCAAGAAAACCAGTTGACTGGGTTATCAATGCAAACGTAAATGTACCACCAAAAATTGAAGGAAGCAATATGTTAACAGAAACACAAGTCGACGTGTCATTATATACTGGGGGCTTACTCATTCTGTTCAGTGAGATCCAGAGATGTATAATCTGACAAACCAAATCTTTCTTGAATGGTCCTCACAAAGAACTCTGGAGAAGATAATGCACCACAGCATTGAAGCAGAAACAAATCCGACTCCAAGCCCTGTTCAAACCTGGAAAGATGGGTAATCAGTACAACTTCAGGACTGTAAGTTGAATAGAAATTCATTTGAGGTCACCAAGAAATTACCATTGCACAGAGCGGTACCACTCAGCACTCAGTATAGCTGCATCACCATTCTTACGCCACATTCCAGCACGCACTTGTGCGCAGAATACTCTCACCCTTAAAGGATGCTCCATCATAACTGAAGCAAACCCATAAGGCTCACAACCTCCAAGTACCTGAGAGAAGAACTCATTGGACTGCACAACTGAACATTCCTCTGTTTTGGCATCCTCTCCGAAACATTTCTTCATTGCTTCACGCAATAGTAATGAAAGCATACGGTGTAAAGGGATATGAAAAGACGTTTCTTGTGAACTGACATCAAAGACAACATGAGGCCAGCTTGTCATGTTGAGTATTCCTAGTTCATCAGTTCCTGAATCTGGGTGAGCATGTAAAAGGCTGCCATCGGTCAGAGCAACAGCAATGGCATTTTCAGAGTGCAATTGCAAATCCGGTGCACTGCTAGTTTCTTGCAACTTTCCCTTGCCTGCGACGTTACCAACTTGAGGCATCCCCCCTTGACCTATCAGCAACATGTTGTCGGACTCTTGAATAGGAGGACCAATTACTTCAAAATAATCTGCAACATCGTCTAGTTGGGATCCCTCATTTACCTTCACGCCCACCTCATTAATCTGTTCCGGCCAGCTACCAATAGCTTTCAAGCACTGACGAATTAAACAGGCAGCAGGTGATGGTAACTCACTGTTCGAAGAACTCTCTCTGGTACTTAAATTGCATACCGAGTTCTCCTGGGAGACCCTTCCAACTTTTGCAAGCTGCTGGTTCTCGACACATTTGATGCCTTTTATCATAGTGGAGCATGCAGTAACATTTGTTGACTCTTGTTGCCCAGGAGAAGAAAATGCTCCCTTCATCAAAAGATTCTGAATGATCCCAAGATAATGTCCTAGCACGAAAGGCGCAGATAGATTCTCATTCTCATCTTCAGCATGAATACTCGTCACTCTCTTGTGAGGATCCATTCCTTGCACAAGTAATAACAGCTTAACCCATGAACTTGTTAGATCAGGCCTCTCAGAAGCAACATACATAGAAACCTCCTCATGTCTCAGGACATAGCGTGCATCTTCCAATAATCTAAAAGAAGCATCATACAAATTTACCCATTTGCTCGTCTGCAAATAACAAAGTAGAAACATTCCTGTGACCATATGAAATAACATTACATTGTACAAATCTTTGTGGGATATCTGTTATAATATATTCATCAGAAACCAACAAAATAACACTACACACATTTATCAGAAACTAACAAAATATTGTCCTGAAATGTCTGCTGTTCATCCATCCCCGCTAATCCAAGTATTTGGACATGTTATTTGTCTCTTGTGCATAGTTGTTTTTTGAGAGTGCTCTTGTGCATAGTCAAAGAAAAGCTAGGCGCGCTAATGTTTGATGACAAGCCTACATTCAGGGCCTATGCCCTGTTTTTCACCTATAAGTGTCACCATTAACGGGCAAGAGAAATATGCTCAACGCGAATTGTACCAGCAGCAGCTTTGACAGAATATAGCAATTATGTTCGAAAAGTAACAATATCCCATCAATGGACAGTGACTGGATAACAAGGCATAAGCATCTAACATTGGAGCCGCAGAAAGGAGAAGCTAAACATACCTGTAAACGACCATCCTCATCAACACAAGAAACAAACAGAGCTGTCAAACATTCAAGAAGAATACCCAACAAATTGTGCTCGCGCACAAGCCTTGTAGTCAGCGTAGGCACAGTAAATATTTGGACAGAAAAGTTTGTTATCAGCGGATACTCATCCAGCACATAGTCGTTGCCCCCTTTAATAACTTCAGAAAATGCAACAGGGTAGTACTGTATGAAGACTTTGGCAAACTCATACTTAAAAGCCGGTTCAGCGATAAGCTTCAATAGCAACTCATGCAATTTTTCCACAACTTTCTTCTCCAGTAACCTTTCTGCCCTCATCAATGCGTCCAAGAGACCAGGGGACTCATGGATCCTTTGGGACACAAAACTTAGAAGGTTGTCACTACACGCGCAGAAGCGAAGCAGCATGTCAGCAATAGAAACCGTCAACTCTTGGGCAACCCTCTTCTTGCAATCGTCAGCCTTTTCACGAGGAATGCATATCCTCTCCTTCCAGAAAAGCAAGAGCTCGTCCAACACAGGCCCTATGGAACTTGCAAGCTCCTTGGTAAGAGGCTTAATTTGTTCGGCCCCCTTGTGCCTCGAGCAGAACCCTTCAGGCTTCCAAGCAGTAGAATCCCCACAATCACAACATCCACCGCCTGTTTCAAAGATGGAGTAATCATGATCCTTGTGATTACCATTCTGGAAGCATGGAACACAAATCACGCATGTGGGGTCACTCTCGCAGGTCCGGCAGCGGTAAGCAAGGCCATTCTGCCCCCAGACAGTGCCGCAAACAGCGCGGTCATCCTCAGAGCTAAGATCCATGTCGCGAAGCATTGCGTCGGGATTTCTGCAAAACATCATCCACTGCAACCACGACAGGCTCTCACTGTATGCATTGCTGCTGCGGTCGTCTTCGTCGTTCTGTGACAGCCCGCGACACTCCATTAAATCAGTGCCTGCCGACAAGATAGCCGCCGTGATCTCGGAGTTTTTATCCTTGTGCTCCTCCAAATACATGAGCAGGCCTTCTTGATGTCGCTGCCCTTCTGGAACTCCACAGATTATCAGCTTCTGCAGGAGGAACACGGTGCAGAGTTAAATATATTTTTTCTTTTTGCAAATGGTACTTATATCCTACTGAATCGTTGCTACTTTTCATCTGTAGATCTCCAATCATTGCATCGAGAAAGCTGAATTAGGAAAAAAAATGCCCTTGCCTAAAAATAATATCTGTGGTGGTGATCAGGTCCGAGATAGTACTACTGTATTAATTATTTACTTATGAATACACCAAATCGATTCCACCAGGGCGAATCCCGAGCGCTACCAGCAGTTCTAAGAACAAATCCCGCACAGGCATGCAGCAGACGGCAGGCAACCGCCGGCACGGGTGGGCAGATGGATCAGAGAAGACGAGTAAGACGCACCTGCACCAGCTGCGCGGCGGCGGCGGCGGCGGCCCCGCCGTCGTCGATCCCGGCCATGGCAAGCAGCCGATTGGCGCAGGTCCAGCGTCGCCTCGCCGGATCAAACCCCGCACGAATCCTCCCCGCAGCCCACACAGGAACGGAACCCCAACAAATTCCCCAACTCTAGGCCACGACTGACTTTTACTGGGTACGTAGAGCGGAGACGATTGAGCGAAGCCACTACTAAGCTACTCCCAAAGCCTGACACATCATCCTCCCCCACCACGCACTCGTTCGCCTCCGGAGCAAAAGTCCTTTTGCTACCCAAATTTTTCTTCCTTTAGCTTAATTTCCTCCGCATTCTTTTGCCGCCACTAAAGGACTTTTTCATCCATCCAACTCTAGCCGCCGTCGCAACTTTTCTAAACGCTTTCCCTTGTATGGTGGCCTCCTCGGCAGCAAGAGGAGTGGAACCCGTCTGTCTTGCTTTTCTTTTTTACTTATGTTTTTGTTTCCGTTTCTCTGGTGGTGTTGTCAAGGTCGTGGTGGCGATGACGTGTTGTTTATGAAATAGCTTACCACTCTTGTCAAGTGGTGCGATGACGTGTGGTAATAAGATTTTTTCGATCTCTCCCTGCTATGACGATGACCGAGTCGGCGTCGACGAAGGGCCAGTGGGAGTTTATGTCCCTAGAGATGATGGCTCCCTTTAGATATTGACATTTGGTATGCCTTTCAAGGAGAGCTATTGATGACTATTAGTTTCGATATCTTCTTCCATGTCATTCTGCGGTATGGTCTGCTTTCTCAAACCCTTTGCTATCCAAGTTTTTCTTCTTTTAGCTTTCCTCCGTAAATGTCTTTCCTGCCCGGTGGCCTCCTCGGCGGCAAGAGTAGTACAAAGTTGAGTCATTTTTGAGTCACTTNNNNTGGGACGGAGGGAGTATTATTTATTATATGTTTTGGTTTTTCTGGTGACGTCGTCAAGGTCGTGGTGGCGTGGCGATGATGTGTTGCAAAAAGTTTTTTTTTTCGGTCTCTCCCTATCATGATGATGGCCGATTGGGTGTGGACAAAGGGCCCGTGCGAGTTTATGTCCCTAGATATGTTGGTTCATTTTGGATCTTGACAGTCGATGTGTCTTTCAAGGAGAGAGAGCTATTGACTGACTATTAGTTTCGATATCTTCTTCCATGTCGTTCTGTGGTATGGACTGGTTTTTCCAACACTCTAAAACGGTGGTGGTGATGTATTGCGAGCATGTACTATGCGGGATGATGCTTGAGCAATATCGAGATCTCGTCTCAAGGGGCAAGTGGCTATTGCGATCTTTAAAGACTGCTATGGCAAGGGCGTTTGCAGGTGTCCCTTTTCTTTACTATTACTTCACTGCAATTTCCAATCTTCGGCGAGCGGCATACAATCTGAGGAAGAAGAAGGCTAGTCTAATTTCAATGGAACTTTACGTTTTAATGGTTGTTTTGTCTCAAGTTGTGTGTCCATCGTACTGACTTTTATTTTCCTTGATATTGATCAGATCTTAGATGCCTTTTTAAGTGTCTTTCTTTAAAACTGACCTCTTTGGATTGTAAGATTTCCGTAGTATGTTTAGAGGATTTGAATCAGCCATTTGGATCATAGGATTGGGGTTACTAAATTCCTGTGGTATCCATTCCCATGCCTCCCGTTTCAGAGGGACCTACAGATAGAAATTGGAGAGCATGTATGGTCAAAAGCTTCATCTCAACTAGAACTAGAGAGAGGATGTTGTTCACCAGTCACTATCTTTAGAACATATTCCATCCACTTATATTATCTTTTCAAATACATAGTAGCATGCCTAATTGCCTAGGGAAGATGAAAGTATGTAATACAGTTGTACCAAGTGACTTGTGTTCTATAATGTGATGTCATAGTAAAGATTGTCATGTGGTAGTATTTATTTCATTACATAATTGAACCAATGTTATAGCTGGTGCATGCAGATCTTCTTATGTTGATTTGTATGTTGGTTATTTTGTTATCCACAATGGTTCACGTAGGTTTGAAGCACTGAAATTCAACAATAAGATTTATTTGCATGTGCGCATGCGTGCCTGCATGCGTGCGTGCGTGTGTGTTTATTATAGATCATTTCTAGCCCTCTGAGTGAGTGGTTACTTCAGAGTTCCTAACACATGTCAAAACTACATGTACATGTTCCCGGGTGTGGCAAAGCGTGCCTAATCATCTAGTCTAAGCTAAAAAGTGGGTTGAACAACTCGTGCACTAGTCCAATCTTGTCAAACCATCATGACATATTTGTTTAAGTTTTCATTGATTATTAAACCATTGACAAATAAAATTCATCACTGGAATCACCTTCTTTAGGGAGTGTCATGGACACTCGGTGAAGGCAAAAAACACTCGGCAAACTTTTTGCCAAGTATCACACTCGGCAAATCTATAATTGGTAAAGACAAACAGTACTTTACCATGTGCTTAGAAAACACTCGGCACAAAACAAGTTAATATATGATGTGGATATGGAATGGATACTTTGCCAAACTTAAGGAACACTTGGTAAACTGTTGTAGCGCCACATGTGCACGCTTTCCCCAGTGCGTAGCACCTGCCCCTCGCCAAAGTATGATCGTCCCAGTGTGTGTGTGCCATGTGTTCCAGCTTTGTTGAGTGTACTCAGTCAAGCTTTTTGAGTCTACAATCCTTCGAAACTCGGCAAACTGTGAACAACAGCCACTTGGTGACTTACCGGTCACCCCCATGTGTCCATGGTTTGCTCGGTATCATGCTTTGACACTTGATAAAGCTGGCCGGGGCGCACCAGATGCCGCCATGTGTCATTTTTGTCGTGTGTTCCTTCTTTGACACTCAACAAAGCATGCTGGAAGTTACTAGATTGCGCCATGTGTCCTTTTTGCCAAGTGTATTCGGTAATGACACTCGACAAAGTTATACGTCAATAGTTTTTTTGTTTACATTATGTCAATTTCACACCAGTTCAATTATACAGTGGCACATTCAAAAGTTCACCAAGCACAACAATACCCAACATTCTAAAGGGCACATACATTCTCATAGTCCGTCATGGACAACATAGAAGTCACATATCAGAAGTTCAGAAGTACATTCACAAGTTTGCAAGTTAACAAATGCAACAAGTACACCAAATTCTATCAAGAGGGAACAATAAAACCCAAAACAAGTGCACCAAGTTCATGAGTGCAACGTGTACATGCACCGTCGACGGCTTCCGTGATGCAGACCTATGAAAACGAAATAACATTAATACCATATTTACGTTTCAATAGCTTCAAAAAAATGTCAGCCATAATGTATATAACCTGATTTTGGTACAAGATATGAAGGTTGACAAGGCACATGTAGAGAGATGTGGTCTATATTGTCATATGCTTTGCATGATCATATGCGGCTAGAATGAGTATATATGACACATTCATTGTTCTTCATTTTCATGTATATCTATCCTAGATTATTGCACATCCTGGTACACTCTCAGAGGCATTTACATAGTTTTTTTTATCATGTTGATACATTGAGTTATGAGTACCTTCAAAAATGTATTGATCATTCATGTAAGGTGTTGCTCCTACCAAAAAAATAATAGGAGAGAGAGAGAGAGAGAGAGATCAAACAAAAAATGCACCATGGAGGTGTCACAAAAAAGGATGAGAGAGCAACACCATGCACCTTTTTAGTATGCACTATGTGATTCAAAGTAGTATCAGTTCTTAGCAGAAATTGTAAAGTGATTGAAAGTAGCATTGTTGCATTTCAATATAAAGTTTCCATGATCTTCATATTTTATATACTGGGAAGGGGGGGCTTTACGTTATAGAACTTGGATTGTATATTCCAGTGATGAGCTTCCTAAAATTCTTTGGGTCTTCGTGAGAAAGCAAGTTGGATGCACCCCTGATATCCTGCAAGTGCATGTGATTTAGTTGTAGTCATTTTAAAGTAAGAGTATCGGTCTCATAGAGAGTCCAGGAAATGATCTTTTGCCTCTTGTAGAGGTTTATCAGAATGCGTGTGCAAGTTATTTCAGATCCTAAGGAAAAGCAGTGCGAGAAGTGGAAGTATTGCAAGAATGTGTGAACAAGAAGTAAAGTGCACCAGAATATATATAAATAAGAACAAAGAGTAATGGAAATGATGGAAACTGCAATAGGGACAAAGGTGTTCTCTAGGAGTCCAGATTCATCGCTAGTATTTATGTTATTTAATTTTGCAAACGCGTGATTTTTTTGTTCTATATGTAATCCTTGTTAAATGTATATCATGTGGCAACGTCAATGGCAAGATAAATGCATACAGCCACAACTGCATACCATGCACGCCACCACCACCACCCCTTCAATATGTGCCTACGGATGGCGATAGTGATTAAGGATTTCCAAATGGACGCGACATAGATCTTATGGGTCCCCGTTATTCCCATATCAAAGGTTCGCTAAGGAGAGAGGTACCTTATGTCACCGGTGTACCCCAAATCCCCGCTTCACAATAATAGTAATGTCCTTCAAGTCCACAAGGGTTGAATGTTGTGCAGTCGACATTCACACAATATCATGAAGTAAATTAAAACAAGCATACAGTATGGATGAAATATCTTATTAGCATTCAGTTCATACAAACACTAGGGTTCCTCCATATCCCTGCGAAATAGCGAACTACTCTAACATGGAGACACAAGACATCATCAAGTTCTTCATGGCAATTAAAGATTAATGATTAATCTAACACAGTATGAATCCACACAAGGGTTTGGGATTACAATGAGATGAATGGAGAAGTCTATGTCAAGGATGTGGATGATTATGATTGTTGATGTTGTAGTCACCCTCATTGAGGTTTTGGCACTGTGATGCCCTTATGCTAACCCCCCTGGATCCCTTCTAGTCGTGAGAGTTTCTACTTTATGTTCTGTGGTTTGCGGCCTCTTTGTTCATCCTCTCCGGGAGTTGGAGCCGTACTTGCTGGTACAGGCAGGTGCGTTCGTACCGTGCATCGTTTTCTCTTATAGAATGCCACACACGGTGTGGTTTCTACACACTTGATCATCTCATTGTATGGAAGACTTTATGACGTCCAATTAGCATATTTTACACCCAAAATACGTGCTTTCGCACTAAATCCCTAAATCTCCTATTTCTTTGGAATAACTTGCAAAAATAGGCAAAAATAGCATGCGGGCATGGTAAAATACAAAAAACCCACGACTAAGATGCAAAAAGACTAGGCAAAAAAGTGATGCAAAATGCACTCATCAAGTTCCCCAAGCTTAGACTTTTTGTGAAGCTTTTATTTAACCAAGAGCATATCACGCGTGCTTAAGTTGTCACTTCTTTCTTCCCACTTCTAAACTACACTAATCATTTATCTTTCTAAATCCTAGCTACCTTGTGGGTTTTGTGAAGCTTTAATTTAATAGAAAGAAGAATTTGTGAACTAAACCTAGCTAGTTAACTAATATGTGAACTAAACCAAGCTAAGTAATTAATTAACTGATTTCCCCTCATTAAAAAAACCTAGCTACAAATATTTAGACAATTCTTTGGCCAATGCACATATGCATACACCAGAAAATAGATATAACATTCCACAAAGTAATTTACATTAAGTAGTTAGGGTCGCTACTGTGATTAGGGCTGGAATTTTAACTCGAAAATCGCGATCTAAACGAGTAGCTCGTGACTCGGTTCGACTCGAGTCGAACTCAGTGACTAACAAGTCGAGTTGAGTTTTAATCAGAGCTAGTTAACAAAACAAGTTTAGTGAGGCAAGCTAACGAGTTACTCGTTTAGATCCTTAAGCTTGTTAAATAGAAGGGACGTGAGATAAGTACCAATATAGTTGTAGATTGTTGTCATTTATGAAGTGTACCAAGTGTTCTTTTAGTGTAAACTGTTGATTGTTGTGATTTATGTAGTAATGTCTATAAGTATATTTTTGTAGATTAATTACATATGTATATTTTGTTGTTCATGTCTATAATGAGCTTAATTACTTAACCGAGCTAGCTCGCGAGTTACACAAGTTGAGCCGAGTTTGAATCCGAGATCGTTATGTTAATGAGTCGAGACAAGCTAACTCGTTATCTTAACGAGCTCTAATAAGTCGAACCAAAATGGCTCGACTCAACTTGAATTCCACTCCTAACTGTGATCCTAGTGCCTGACCTGGTGAGCTTCAACTAGGAGTAGAGGAGCGGAGGAGAGGAAGGAAAATGAGGAGGTGTGATCGGGACTCATCGTCGATAGTACAGGACGACATCGGATGGCCGCAGTCCGAAGGCCGAAGGAGTATGCGAGGGCATTGGATGGCTATGGCAGCGTGGCGTGGAAGGAGGTAGCCCAGCACGGCACAAGGTAACTGGGCGGAAAGGAGATGCGATGTTGATGTGGGAGGTCGCCATCGAACCAAGGCTCACAAAAACGAGGGTGATAGGCACACTAGGCGTTGGTGACGAACAATTGTGAGGGTGACGAGAGCACTAGGGATTCTCGAAGGAATGGGAATCTTTTGCCAAGTCTCTGTATGGTAATTGGATATGAACTTTCCAGTGGCGGGCGTGTCTAGCCACCTGCCACGGGTAATAACTTACCTGCAGTGGCGGGCGCCTAGTTGTACCCGCGACTGGTGAATGCTACCAATGGTGGGGGATTCATAGAGCCTGTCAATACTATTTTTTACAGTTTTTAAAATATTAGTTTTCTAGTGTTTTAGGGATATATTTAGCGTTCAATTTATCTTCTATTAATTTGTATAGCATTATAAGCTACATGTAAAACTTTGGCATTGCTTTGGGTTAATTCACTTTTTTACGACATTAAATGAATTTCTGGTATTGAATGGAGCTAAATGACTTTGGAATAAAAACAGTAAATTAATTCTGAAAAAAGATGAAACTTGACATGATGGCATGGTATGACCTCTAATGGTGCAATAATGATTTTGAGAGAGTTCCAGAAAAGCTGTGATGTATTTTGATTAGAAATTGAAGAGTCTCTGAACATGAGAGTTTTGAAAGGAAAGTGTAATGTATGAAGGGAACTCAATTTTTTTCCTCATCATATCTTCTTGAAACTTCTTCTATGATGAATATACACCATTGCAAATTTCATGGCAAAATTGGACTTTTCCGGGTTAATTTCATATTTGTAGGGAATTTAATGCATTTCTAACAATTTAATGAACATAAATCATATTTATCTACATGTACACTAAAAATGCCCAAAAATTGGTACATGGTAATTTACCTTGGGGAGTTGGAGTATTCAAGAAGTGCTTAGAAACTATAGTTAACGTGATGTGCGGTGCGCCTCGAGGCCGTCTCCAGTTTCTAAGCAACCTATATCGCAACGTTTCAAATATTTTTCAATTTTAACCCGATAATATAAATTTCTTATAATGACACTATCCAAAGTTCCAATGTACATGCAGTTCAAATTTCAATCGTATCCAATTAAATATATAGATTTTCATAAAATGGCTAAAATTCAGTAAAATGAACCCTAGAAAGTTCATTTTTTATAAATAAAACCAAAAAATGCCCTAAACCCCTAAAAATAAAATGCATCCACCACTTGTTTGGGCCCACGGCTAATCTGCGCTAATTTGGACCCAAAATATCATTGGTTGGGAAGAAATAGAATTGCCACTGGTATGTGATGTACTCTGCCTTTGGTGTGTTTGCCCTATTGCTAACCTGGGCCAATATTGATGGTTGCCAATTACTAACGGTGGACGCAAATTCATGCCCACTTCCGGTGACGCCCGCCACTAGTAACCAGCAAGATTACTAGTGGCGGGTGTATATGCCTGTCCGCCACTGGTATGATGCTGAAGCGTGCACATCCATGATGTTGAATAAACCCAAGTCTACAGAGTTAGCTAGTGTTTGTTTTCTTCCGTTTTTTCGTCAGTTAGTTCAGGTTGTCTCTATCAGCGAGATTAGCTCGAAGTTAGTTAGGAGCGAGTCTGGCGCCCCTTTGATCGCTCTTGGGATGGCACGAGCACCACGATCGGTGGTGGCGCATAGTTAGGGGCCATGAGCCCGTTTCTTTTGCTATACTCTGAATAAATTCAGTGAAATGAACAGAAAAGCTGCAAGTTTTACGCGGCACAAATCTACTGTTCTTCTTCCTCCCTGCTATCGAGTGAGAAGAGAGAACGAGAGAGAAGCTAGATTTGCCAACAATTGGCATCAGAGCCACGTTCTGACCGTGGGAATGGCGGGCCCGGATAACTCTGGTGGTAGCAAGTCACCGCCAACTCCGCGGGCGAGGATCTCCGATGGCAACGAGCTTGCCGTGGCAGAGAGGTCCATGGCGCGGATGGCGTGTGACACCGGCAGTGCGGCGTGGCCGCAGCTGACGAGGACCAACTACACCGACTGGGTCGTGCTGATGCAGGTCATGATGGAAGGTCAGCATCTCTGGAATGCCGTCCAGATGGGCATGGCCGAGCACAGCGAGGATTGCCTGGTGCTACTTCTTGAGATTGCGTTGGTTTTCCCTTGCAGAGGAAAGGGTGATGCAGCAAACTAGATAAGTATTTCCCTCAGTTGTTGAGAACGAATGTATCAATCC
>CBMN011750948.1:0-10473 GCA_000582825.1 Hordeum pubiflorum
CCCCCCCCCCCTACATATGTAACATATTTTTATTTTTAATGTATGTTAGTGAGGTGCTCCCTCACGGTCTTCAAGGTTTAAAAAACAGATAAAGGTGAAGCGAAGCAGAGTAGAACTTTGCAGACATGCAGTTGTAAAGAATTAAAATATATCTGATTAGATAAGTACTACCTCTGTTCATAAATACTCCCTCCGTCCAATAATTCTTGTCGTTGTTTTAGTTCAAATTTGAACTGAAACAATGACAAGAATTATGGGACGGAGGGAGTATAAGACGTTTTGGCAGTATAGATTGAACTGCCAGAACGTCTTATATTTACGAACGGAGGGAGTATTTGCCACTTTGCAGTCCATGTCATCGACCAGTAGCGAAAATTCGGGTTGTTATTCTCTCCGGTTTCAGAAAATCAAGGGGTGGGATAGCTAATCTGGTAGCTCATGGCATAGACTAGACATACCGTCAAATTTCAGGGGGGGTAATCATGACTTTTTCCAATAGTAAAGCAAAACAAAATCATAGCAGACCTGTTTCTGCCGACCCATATATCTGTAAGGCATTCAGCATGCAAACCCTTCAAATCACTGGACTTGAGTGCGCTCTCTAGAACATCATGCAGCTCATCTTTTGCACCATGTAATATCTAACAAGAACACATGACGTTACTTATATATACATGGTAAGATATTTAGTTTTATGCGCTGATATAAGTGTAGCACCTGAACAGCTTTGTCATAAACAATGTCCTCTTTACTCTTTCCTGCCTTCAATAGTTCAAAACCGCTTAAGGCTTCCTTGCACTGTTTTGACCAATCACCCTGTACAAGACATGAAAAGGGCATTTTATTGAGTTACACGTAATAATGTCACGATTGGTTTTCATGTAACCTTGGGTTACACACAATAATAATCCACCAGTCATACAGTACATCTTGGCAACAAAACAAGTACGCTGAAATTAAACAAGGTACTTGAAAAGAACATAAGGTATGATCCAAACTAGCAGTGCAAAATAGTTGGTGCTGATTCCTACTGGCTTCCTAGTTTTTTGCTTTTCAAGTGCCTTAAAACACCAGGCAGGCGTGTGTGTGTGCGTGTGCGTGTGTGTGTGTGCGTGAGCACACTCACAACACCCAGATTTGGGTTAGAAGTACAAGATGAATAATATAGCACAAATGGAAATGCTGGACTGAAACAAAACATACCATATCCACATTGTCAGTTGTGGTCCATGAAAATGATGAGAGGGGATGATTTTCATACAAGGGCCTTTTGTTGACTCCCTTCTCTATATCTGCTTAATACAAAGATGCTACATGGTAAAGTAGCGGAAAAGCATACCGTATAATTTTAATAAAAAATACAAGTGAGCTAATAGTGTTCTCTTCTGAGGGGTTTTACAGTGAAAATATCAACTTTGCCTTTACAAGGCAGAATTATTGCACAAAGCAAAATATTTAAATAAAAGAAACACCATGTTTCTCAGTTGGGAGGAGTTGGGAGGAAAGACAATATTTACCAAAATAGAGTTTTGGGTCCCTTTTAGATTGGAGTATCCGAGCTTGCAGGGTCTTATTCTGAAAAAATAACCACTAACATGTCATGTTCCAAAAAATTACAGCTTTACTCACTAAAGAATAGAATACATTCAAGATCAATAGGAAAATTCACATTAAATTAAACATAGGTTTTGCAGTATCCATGTATAGAATAAGAATCCCATGGAATCATAGGGCATACACATTAAAAATTATAAGCGTTTAATATGCGGAACTCAGGGACATATGTAATTGTTAGAGTTATATATATAGTCAAGAATAGCCATTGTATTTTCCTTGTTGTATAAGGCGCTTGCTGCATATTTCCCACACATATACTGGCCTTTCAACCGAACTCCTGCTGCCATGGGAACTGTTAGGTTTTATAGGCTTTGTGAAGCCTTCGCATCTCAGCTTTTAACATAGCTAGAAAACCCTAGAAAAACATTACTTAAGGTTCAGCTTCTACTCATAACACTCTAGAAAATGTTACTTGGAGGTTAAGAAAACAAACAAATACAACAACATATGACTTCAGGACCAACTTATCAGTCGAATCGATTTGACTTCAGATCTTTTTTCTTTACTTTTCTCTACTGTTCATCATCATATCTTCTATATGGGGACAATTAGTGACACTTGTGCTAATCACAACCGTGCATATATTATTCTATTTTTTAGGGAAACATATTATTCTATTTCAATAGAGTTATGTGTTATGAGTTACTGGACCACATGGGCCAAACTTAGTCCTTGACCATGTCTATGAGCCACATTCAGTAAGCCGTCCTACATAAATGTATCACACTTCAAGAGAGAAAAGCCATGATGCCCTCTTGTTGCCAAGCCAACAGCTACCAATTGAAGATATTTTCATGTACAAAATGCCATAACAACAATATGCACACCAAAGAGATTCATGAAATCAACATTCAACAAGATAGAAGCACAATGATATTCCTCAATTCCTTGCAGGAAGTTTGCTAAAGCATGCAAAAGCATACCTCCCTCAGTAAGTTGATCTCAGACTCGGAGAAGCCCTTCCTGTGAAAACAGATAGCACAAAATATATATAAATGAGTGTGAAAAGAATTAGATGATGTGCTATTCGTTGCCAAAATGTACCGTTACTCTTGAATAATGAAACAGTCTGAGAATGAATGCACAAAACGTTACCCAGAAAAAAAGTGTAGAGTTTGTACTTTTTCCATCTTAGCAACAGAATTAGGCTATTTGAAATAAATAAGTTTCTAAAAGGCAATACACTATCCAACTTGCGACAATTGCTCCAAGTCCAGGCATTTCTGGAAATGGGACGGTTGTGTGCAATACATAGCAACATCGCACAATCAGATTCATATAGTAAAAATAAGTTTCTAGATACGTCTGGGTATGTTAGGAGTTAACAAAACAATTTAGAACTAAGATGTATGCCGTGCTACATAATTACTAAATAATATTACAATTGTTTCACATTTGAAATTTAATTAATTGAAAAGGTCATATGTGTTACATGTAGATTGCCCAACCTCCTTCGTCAGTTCGCTACTGGTTGGTGCATGAAACTTGAGATGGTATCATAGCCAAGAGGTCTTGGCTTCAATTCTTGAATTTCGCACTTTAAATAAAAATTTATTTGCCCCCTTTCTGTTCACATTTAGGGCTTATCGAGCCACATATGAAAGGGGGTGTTGAAGTATATCTGGATTACATAACCTTCTCCATCAATTTAGGCTTTTACGTCTCTACTGGTTGGTACATGAAAGTAAATATGGTATCAGAGCCAAGAGGTCGTGTGTTCAGGTCTTGCTTTCACAAGTCTTGGTGCATGAAACTTATTAATATGCACATTTTCGTGTTCAAATTCTCATTCGCATATATATAAGGCTTGTGACTGAACAGACAAAAGTGACCAACTCGGACATGTTTAGTAATGGCCATCTTACATGATGGACAGGTATGGTCGACGCCGTAAGAGGGTCAATACTGGAAATCTTGGCTACATCCCTTTGAGTAAATAATAATTGACATGACCATTTAGACTTCGATTATTTAGCAAATAAGAAGATTAGTCTCGCAGATTCTACCTGGCCATTCATCATCTTGAACCAAGTCTTTAGGAAAACACAATCATGTGTTTTGCCATTCAAGACAGGCCATGTAGATTGAAATGTCAGTCCGGTAAATTAAAAAAGGTTCATACCATGAAAAGTTCCCAAAAATGACACATCATGTTCTTGTTTTATCACAATCTTGTCATTAAATGTAAATGAGTACATCTTCTATCAGAATCATGTTGGTGTTAACTACACAAAATGTAATGTAACATAAATATCTGCAAACTCACCGATAACCATACTGAGTAATCTTTTCAGTAGGCTTGGGGTTAAGAATGAAGATGTTGTATGCTTCTTGTATCTGAAGGTGATCGACAAGTGTTGAAAATACATGCTCCATTTGATCACTGTCCACTTGCCAAATCGCCCCACTTTCACTGTATAACATAAAGAAAAAAATATTGTAAGCAACGATAAAATGAGGGAAATGTGAGGTGGCATCGTAGAAGTGATTGTAAAGGCCATCAGAAAGGATTTCCAAATAACTGTACGGTAAGCAGGTTTTACCCTGTAACAAGTCTATAAGGTATTATCAAAGAAAACTAGAAATAAACTACAAAACCAATAGCTACACAAACACACACAAACACACACACACACTAAAGCATATTTCGTTGGATAATAAACACGCAAAAATCTTGGATGTGTTATTGTTTTGAAGCACTACATTGCATTTCCAAGTAAAAGAGTGAGATCATAACTTAAGGTTCTTTTGGATGCACAATCAAAATTGCGGTGTCAGTCTACGGTTGCATTTTCAGGTATATGCTTGCACAATATGACACACTTCACCAAATTGCAGAATGTCAAGAACTGCAACAATGTGTTTCAAGAACATCTGACCTGGGATCTGTGAGATCTTCTCTGCGTGATAGAACTTTTACAGCATGTTCAAAGACAGACATGATATCTTCACCCATGTGTATTGCATGCACAGAAAAACTACACCAGAGAGAAACGGAGATGGAATAGTTGATTCAGTACTCATGGAAGCATACCATGGCCTAGTTACAAAAGAGAGTAAAAACATTGCATGATAAATTGGAACAACTGCCTTAAGTGTAGAGGTTCATTACTTGTGATTCACGTGGCTGACTAAAGGAAGATCATATTTCTTTAGTCTCTTAACGGTAGTCTTATAGAACGGGCTAAGAACTTCTCCAACTGGAGGGATTCTCGTATGCTCAAATATGTGATCGATTTTTGTAAACCAGCGTTCCAGTTCTTCAGGTCCCAACTTAAACTCTGAAACAAATGGAGGGACTGTTAATGCTCGGTATGAACAAACAGCTAATGGGAATAGTATTATTGCATAGGTATATATATATAATTTACCATGGCCCCCTTTGCCATCAAATCCCATAAAGATGAAGTTCACAGGGATTGAAAAATATATCGAATCAACTTCTGCCAGGTCCATATAGTTTGCAACATTACCTGAATACAACAGAACAATAAGAAAGGGATAAGCACAGTAGTTGAGAGAAATATTTTTTCTGATAATCGATTGAGCACACAATCTTAAGTCCTACACTATCCATATCCCGTGTGCAATCAATTGCTGCAGATGCGCACATACTAGCCCTGTCATCGCTCAAATCACCTCTCCACACACAAATGAAGTCAAACCTTCAATATACTATCCTTATCATGAAGCAAAACCAAAAAAATTATGGTTGCCAAGACAACGGCCACGCGGCAATAACATATCTGTAAAAACTACACATGACGAGTTTGTTGATATTGAAGTTGCATCTGCCAGTTACTCTGCTCATTAATTCAACTACATACAAACTCTAACTTTCCTTCAACTTATTGCAGGTCTTAGTCAGCAAGTTCTACTAGATACTGATATTGTTGTTACTGGTTAATGATTACAGTGTGTAAACGGTTATACCATTCCTGAGGAAAGAATGGCGATACTACGATAGGCCCATGAGCAGAAATTTATCATAAGCTTGCACCCACAGCTCCAATTGAAATAATCAGGCGGTGGTGACAGTAGCAAAGGATTGATAAAAAAAAAAAAGGAGAAGTGTCACTGCAGGGGCTATGCTGAAGCTACTGAAAAATAATCTTCTGACAAAGCTTTGATGTGATCTGTTTGAGACATGGCATTCAAGAAAATTGATGAGCCAACAGCAGAACCCACCAGCTCTTGTGAAGTTCAGAAGCCCAATGTTGATGGACTCCCTTGACTTCGAGCCCTGCAAGTCATCGAACTCTGCAGAAATCAAGAAACAGATCAGCACTCCCGACCACATAATGCCTCTCCAAACAAGCAGGAACACCCGGTGCAAGGAATGAAATAGTAATGAAGGAACCGGACCTGTCCGCATGACCGATTCCGTCCAGAACTTGCTCTTGGGCTTGAGGTTGAAGAGCGAGAACACCGAGGAAGAGGAGCCGCCGCCGAGTTTGCGCGTCCGGGTCCCCGGCGTGGTGGGCTCGGCCGCCTCCGGGGCCGGAACCTGCGGGCGAAGGGCAAAACGGTGGGCATCAGGAAGCCGAGCGGAAGGGGGCGGAATGATCAGATCTGACCAGAAAACTAGGTTCACGGAAGAGCAGATTACCAGGGCGAGCAGCAGGAGGACGAGCGCGGATACGGAGGGGGCGGCGCGTGGCCGGAAGGGGCTCTTCATCTCGCCGGCCGGGGCGCCGCAGCGCCGGACAGCGGCTGCGGCGGGGAGACCGGGAGGCGAGGGTTTTGGGATTCCGGATCAGGGGTTCGTCGCTCGCTACCACGGTCAGTTCATCGCGCTTGGTGATGGTGTGTTCTCTTTCTTCTGACCAAGTGCTTTTTTCTTCCCTAGACCAGACAAGTTTTTTCTTTTTAGGCAATCCTAGACTAGACAAGTGCCAACATGGAGTTTTTCGGCAGATCCTATTTGACGCCCGCAGGCGTCAAAAGAACGTGGCTTCGCTGAAGACTGTCCACCCGACGCCCCAATTTGGGCCGGCCCATGGTCGCTCTGCCTTTTCTTCTTTTTCCTTTTTTTACATTACTTTTTTTCTTTTTCTGTTTTTGTTTCTTTTCTTCTTCTTTTTTCCTTTTTTCTTGTTGTATCATTTTTTTGCGTATTATACCAATTCATTGCATCTTTATATACGAAAATGTTCATCATATTCTATGAAAATGTTCACCATATTAAGAAAATGCTCAGGATATGTTCAAAAAGGTTCATTGTGTATTTTGAAATTGTTCAACATATATTGAAAAATGCCTTTAATGTGTACTTAAATATTGTTCAGCATATATCACTAAAATTTTCAATGTGTATTTAAATAATTATTCAGCATATACCACAACATGTTCAGTCTGTATTTAAAATTGTTCAACATATACTACAACTGTTCAATGTGTATTCGAAAATTGTTCAACGTATACTACAAATGTTCAATGCGTATACAAAATGTTCAATGCGTATACAAAATGTTCAATGTGTATTTAAATATTAGTTCAGCATACACCACAACATGTTCAGTCTGTATTTAAAAATTATTCAACATATACTACAAATGTTTAATGCGTATACAAAATGTTCAATGCGTATACAAGTGGTCAATGTGTATTCAAAAATTGTTCAACGTATACTAGAAATGTTCAATGCGTATTTCAAAATTGTTCAATGCATATATTTATATAATTTTCAAAAACGTTCATCATATATTAAAAAATGTTCATCGTGTATAATTTAAAATTATCATTGTATTTTAATAAAATGTTCAACGGATATTACAAAATGTTCAATGTGTATATTTCGAAAATTTTCAAAAGAGGTTCGATACTTATTGCTTCGCGCCGTGTACTTGTCATGTGAGCCTACTTGTTCGGTTGGCTAGTAGAACTAGTAAACCACAAGGAGGTCGCGATTTCGTGTCGCTTCCGCAGCACTTTTTTGATATTTTTGCGCGCCTGAGGTTCGATAGATCCAAATGGGCCGGCCCATTCGTGGCTGCCTTCGACGAAGGCTGCCGGCAAATAGGAGCTCCCGAGTTTTTCCTCCTGTTTGTCGGAAGGCATCGCACCAGTACTCGCGTCCTGGGCCGGCCCACTTCGAGCGGTCCTTCGGCTTTCTTTCCTTTTGTGTTTTCTTCTTTTCTATTGGTTTTCCCAGACGGTTTTATTTAAGGAAACCGGCTGCTGAACTTGTTACTGATCTCAAAAAATATTCAATTGCAAGATTAAAATTGTATATTAATTTTTAAACATATTCGTGAATTAAGCGGATGTGCATGAACTTTGAAAATGTTCAAGAGTTTTAAAATGTCCACATCCAAAATATTCATGTTCTCTGAATAATGGTAGTCTATCTAAAAAAAATCTCGATTTTAAAAATACATGAATTTAAAAAATAGTGTATTTTAAAAAATCTTGGATTTATAATATATCCATGGTTTTTTTTTAAATCATGAATTAGAAAAAGGAAAAGTGAAAAGCATATAAACCAAGGAAAACCCCAAGGGAACCAGAAATAGATAGACAAACCGAGAAAAGGACGGCGGGCAACGTGGGTCGACCTAGTGCGCTCTCCTTGTGTGTTTGCCTGTCAAAATGTCACACAGACAAAAACTAGGATTCACCCTTCTCGTTTGCAAAGCTATGAGTCTAGGCAGGAGGACCAACCTCCCTAGGGTCGAGGATCCCTACATCCCCTACATTATGTAACCCAAGAAGAAAAACTAGAAACAAAACTTCGCCATCGCCCTACCGATCAGCCTATACTCGCGCTCGGCCACTCTTATCAGTGGCACAACATCATGAACTTTGCCAATCTGTCTCAACTCTCGACGGCAACATGTTGATTTCACGGCATGGCGACCTCTCGGCATCTCCCTCCATAGGCAGACAAATCAGCCATACACATGTGTACATGATCGAGTTGTACATGACATCGGATTGGTAGGGTTCTAGTTTCTAAAAATATCATTCCGTGTATTTAGTCTCTTTCACAATTTTAGTTCTTAGAATGGTGTCCAAGAAGTATTTGTCGAGTGCTGAGAGAAGGGGAAAATATATAACTAGAGGATCAACATATTTGAATCAAAAAGGGTGCTTTAAATAATTTATGTTGAGCTTCAAGTACCGTTGATGTCAATGAAGCTATGTGATGTATCAAGAAGGATGTGTTCAACATTGATCTTGATATTGTCCTTAATGAGTGATGACTTTGCGTGAAGAAAATAATCAAAGAATAAAATTGCACCATTATTGTCGACGGAGTCATCATAATAAAGTTCATGTTTGAAATAATCATACTAGTTCCATTTTACCATCCGTTATTCTTTCTGCCATAACATGGCATTGCTCCGCGATGATTTTTAGACATCTCAAACTAAGGATGTGTGGTTAAAGTTTAACACTTAATACTTTACAAGTGAAACTACACACATACCCCCTTCGTTCGGAATTACTTGTCACAGAAATTGATAAAAAATGATGTATATAGGACTAAAATACGTCTAGATACATCTATTTCCCCGACAAGTATTCCCGAACGGAGGAAGTATATGTGTATATATCCATATGCACATACATATGTACAACTATAAGTGCCTATCTTGTCGACTTCGCCTTAGGACCCTCCAATGCATAGTGTCGGCCTGTTTCAAAAAATATAGTGTCGGACTGCATGTGCATGTTTTTTTGATGTTCATTCTTCATCGTACATTTTTCTCTGCAACCAAGATCCCTCAACCTCGGCGACAACCTACTAGCCAAAGTTTGCACCACCACCTTGGCGAAAATGTGAATGAGGTTGATGGGGCGATAATCCCCCAAGGCCGAGGCATCAGTCACTTGAGCAACACGATTAGCAGGGCCATATTCAAACCCAAGAACACACAAACAAAGACAGTGTAGCTTGGCGAAGATGGTCATGACGTCAGACTTCACGGTCCCCGATTATGGATGAAGGAAATCAGTCATGAAATCATCTGGTCCCGACGCATTCCCCCGCAGCAACCAAAACATCACCTCCCAAACTTCTTCCTCCATAAAGGGGTCGTAGAGGTTGACCCCGTCCTCCGAGCATGAGCATGGAAAATATAAGTTCAGAAAGAACTTACACCACTCAGTCGTTCCCAAAAGTGAGTTAAAGTATTTGTGGACCATCTCAGGCGGTGTAACCCGACACCACCGCACGCCATCACCCTCCAATCTATGCATCACCTTCTAAGCTTTTAGTAGGAGGTGTGTCGATGGAAGAATGATGTATTAGTGTCTCCCTAGCCCAAACCAGACAATCTTTGAACGTTGAAGGGTCATGGCGCACTCTATCGAAGCGAGCTACATGTCCATGCTGAAGCATGGCACGCAACTGACACTTATGCTTCAAAAGTTGTCGTGGCTCCATAGCCACATCGAATAGAAGGATGTTCTCCCGACTCCATGGCCATGGTTGAGATTGATTTGATCCAATCCGTATAAGGTGTCATCACTAGTAGAAAACAGGGCTTTGGTTTTGGCCAGATCAGAGCAACAGTCCCGGTCGTGCTACGAACCGGGACTAATGGGAGCATCAATCCCGATTCGAGCGGCCAGGACGCCGCCCGGGCCTCGATAGGCATCAATCCCGGTTCGGCTGGGACCTTTAGTCCCGGTTCGGCTGGGACCTTTAGTCCCGGTTCGGCTGGGACCTTTAGTCCCAGTTCCAGACACCAACCGGGACTAAAGGGCCTCGTTCCTGGCGTAGCACCTTTAGTCCTGGTTGGTGTCTGGAACTGGGACTAAAGGTCATTCTTCAGTCCCGGTTCTAGACACCAACCGGGACTAAAAAGATTCCTATATATGCGCCCTGCCCGCGCCCTCTCCTTTGTT
>CBMN011751053.1:0-10636 GCA_000582825.1 Hordeum pubiflorum
GTCACGGGAGGCACCAGATCCTTCACGTATTACCTGGTGCAATATCTTGTTTAACACCCTCCCTTAATCACAACTTGGTCAAGTTGACATTACGCTTGAACTCCTCAAAACTTCGTGTGGGCAATGCTTTGGTGAATCCATCTGCATCTTGATCTCTTGAATGTATGAAACGAATGTCCAATTGTTTGTTGGCAACCCGTTCTCTAACAAAATGAAAATCTATCTCAATGTGCTTTGGTCTTGCATGAAAAATAGGATTAGCAGACAGATAAGTAGCACCAAGATTGTCACACCACAAACATGGAGATTTAGTGTTCTTTACACCAAGCTGTCTTAACATGGACTGCACCCAAATAATCTCTGTTGTGGCATTTGCTAGTGCCTTATACTCAGCTTTTGTGCTAGATCTGGAGATAGTAGCTTGTTTCTTTGCACACCAGGATATCAGATTGGGTCAAAAAAATACTGCAAAGCCACCAGTGGAGCGTCTATCATCAGGACAGCCTGCCTAGTCAGAGTCAGAGAAGGTACTGACAAGTGTGGATGAAGACTTGCTGAAAGTGAGACCAAGATTCATGGTATCATGTACATATCTCACTATACGTTTTGCAGCAGTCCAATGAGAGGTAGTGGGAGCATGAAGAAACTGACAAACTTTGTTCACAGCAAAGGAAATATCAGGTCTTGTTAGAGTTAAATACTGGAGTGCTCCCAGTAAACTCCTATACCTGGTACTATCATCCTGATTGAGTGGTTCCCCCTCTGCAAGTGACAATTTTTCTGTGCTAGATAATGGAGTTGGTAGGGACTTACAGCCTTGTAACCCAACTCTTCTTACCAGGTCAGCTGCATATTTTTCTTGGGAGAGATGAAGAGTATCTCTCTGCTTCTTGACTTCAATGCCTAAGAAGAAATGCAAGTCTTCCAAGTCCTTCAACAATCATGTCACTTCCTCATCAGATGAACTAGTGACAATGATATCATCAACAAAGATAAGAACAAATATAGATGTTTTAGACTTGTTGTAGATAAATAAGGATGTATCAGACTTAGAAGGAACAAAACCAAGTGCTTGTAATTTCTGACTAAGTCTAGAGTACCATGCCCTGGGAGCTTGTTTCAGTCCATATAGAGCTTTATCAAGTTTGGACACATGAAGTGGTTTATTTTTGTTCTCAAACCCAGGAGGTTGTTTCATATAAACTTCCTCTTCCAGAACACCATGAAGAAACGCATTCTGCACATCAAGCTATCTAAGGCTCCATCCCCTGGAAACATCAATGGGATAACACAAGACGAATGGTAGCAGCTTTAACAACAGGACTAAAGGTGTCCTCATAGTCTATGCCATACCGTTGTTTAAAACCTTTTGCCACAAGTATAGCTTTGTAGCGATCTATAGTTCCATCAGACTTTCTTTTAATTCTGAAAACCCACTTGCAATCAATCAAATTTTTACCTTGCCGTGGGGGAACTAGATGCCATGTATGATTTTTCATCAGTGCCAAGTGTTCTTCTGTCATGGCTTTCTTCCACTTTGTGTCGCTGAGTGCTTCCTCAAGAGTACGTGGTTCACCTATAGAACTTGCAAGACCAATTTTTTTAATTTGCATGTAATTTACAGGTTTCGTTACCCCCTTCTGTAGATGTGTACGTGGAGCAGCAGATGGTGCAGCAGGCTCAGGTGAAGTAGAGGATCCATCGCCTGATCTAGCTGACCCCGATGCAGATGTCCCTCGGGAGTGGGGCGACGTGGGCAACCCAGAGGGATCTTCTGTGGCATCGGGTGGTGAAGGAGGCTTTGAAATCGGCGTAGACAATCCCATGTCGCGGCCCAGATCCACCGAAGGGCCATTTTGCTGCAATGATGAGGTGGACCCAGGCAAATCTGCGCCAGACCGCGTGCGAGGAACCGGAGGAGAATCAACGCCGGGATCTGCGCCTGGTCCGCCAGGCTAGCGGCGCATGTAGTGGCAGGGCCCATCTTCGGGCCAGCGAACCGCAGTGGGCCGCGCAGAGGCCGCTGATTGGTGCGGTCCTGATGGCGCACCGGAGCCGGTAGAAGGTTGCCGCATGTCAGGAGCGGACTCTTTGGTGGGACGCCTGTCGGGCGATGCAGAATCCAGCCCGCTGCTGCCCTGCTGCGATGCAGATCCCGAGGCAGATCGCTGCTGGAGCACTGAACTCGAGGAGGATCTCCTCCCCAAACCTGGACACATAAAATGTGACCGATTTGGAACATGTAGATCATCATTTTGGCTGTTTTCTGCACCGTTTTCTTCACCGTTTTCACCTGCAGCATCACAAAGCTCATATGCATGGTTATGAAAATTTGTCAACGTTGGGTCACTGCAATTATTTTCCCCTTGATCAAGACCGGTAAGGCTACGTGGTAAGAGTAGAATTTCTTTGCGAAGAAGGGCACCAGCGTTAGGATGAAGATCGGAGAAGGGGAACTTGGTCTCATCAAAGATGACATAACGAGAGATGTAGACGCGACCCGTAGGAATATCTAGGCACTTGGCCCCTTTATGTTGAGCATTATAACAAAGGAACACACATTTTTTGGATCTAAACATGAGTTTGCGATTCTTGTAGGGGCGAAGGTTTGGCCAACAAGCACAACCAAAGACACGAAGAGATGTGTAGTCAGGTTTTGTGTGAAACAATCTGTCAATTGGAGTTTCATTATTGATGACACGGCTAGGTAGCATACCGATGAGATGGACAGCAGTGAGAAAGGCCTCATTCCAGAATTTGAGAGGCATGGAGGCACCTGCTAGGAGTGCTAGACCAACCTCTACAATGTGTCTATGTTTGCGTTCGGCTGACCCATTTTGTTGGTGAGCGTGTGGACATGACACATGATGAGAAATACCAAGTTTCTAAAAGAAAGAGTTCAACTTCTCATATTCTCCTCCCCAATCAGATTGGAGAGCGAGGAACTTGCTATTAAATTGTCTTTCAAGAAGAGCTTGGAAATTCAGAAAAACTTGGAAAGCATCGGATCGCTTCTTAAGAAGATAGATCCAAGAAAACTTGCTATAGTCATCAATGAAACTCACATAATAAGTATGTCTACCAACAGAGGAGGGGGCACGCCCCCAGACATCATAAAATATGAGTTGCAAAGGTTTGGTACAAATACTTGTAGAAATTGGGTAAGTCAATTGATGGCTCTTGGACATGAATCACAAATTGTTTCAACATCACGATCTCCAACATAAGGGAGTTTATTTTTCCTAAGCAATCTCTCAAATAAAGAAAAATATGCATGGCCTAGACGATTATGCCACCGTGTTGAAGACACTTTGGTGGAACTAAAAACTTGTTTATTCAATGTTCTAATCTCTGGAATCAAGGGGTAAAGCCCACGAACACATCTACCTCGATATAGCACCTTCTTCGTTGCCTGATCCTTGATCAAAAAGAAGAACGGGTGAAATTCAAGAAAGACATGATTGTCAATAGCAATACGATAAACGGAAAGAAGATTCTTGGAGGCACTAGGCACATTCAAAAAAAATTCTAAGATGGATTTTTCTATGGGGGGTTTTAATAACTGAGTGACCAACGTGGCTGATTTTCATACCTTCTCCACTTGCAGTGTGGATGTGGTCGCTGCCACGGTACTTCTCACGCATAGTCACCTTTTCCAACTCGCCGGTGATGTGATTTGTGGCACCGCTGTCGACGTACCAGTTGGTGTCAATGCCATAGGAACCTTCAGCAGCCCTGGCCACTTTCTCATCTTAAGATGAGCCGCCATCATTATCGTCAAAGCGGTACCAGCAATCCTTCGCCGAGTGCCCCGGCTTTCCATAGATTTGGCACCTGATCGAGTCAGGGTGCGATCTGTTGTTGGAGTTGCTGTTGCGTCGGCCCCTAGTGTTGTTGGAGGGAGGCCGACTGTCGCGTGAGTTGTTGGAGCCGCTGCTGTTGGCGCTGCTGGCTCCCTTGCCCTTGTTGTTCCGAGGCGGGCCACGGTAGCGAGAGCCACCGCCTCTGCCGCACATGGTGATGTTTGTTGAAGACTTGAAGCCGCCTCCCGCGCCTTGGAAGAGGGCCACCCGTTGATCAAAGTTGCTCATTTGAGAGAACAACTCGTCGAGGGTGACCGCAGTGGTCCGGGCGTCGAGGGCGGACACTAGTGGTTGGTACTCCATGTCAAGCCCGTTGAGGACGTAGGATATCAGCTCATCATCCGGCAACGGCTTGCCAGCCGCCGCGAGCTCGTCGGCGAGGCCACGCATATGCGCGAAGAAGGAAGCCACATATTGGGTCCCCTTTTGCGCATTGGTGAGAGCTGCGCGGATGTTGTTGATGCGGGACAACGAGGTTGACGAGAACATGCTCGCCAACGCTGTCCAGAGCTCGTGTGCATGCGTGATGGAGGTCACCTGCACGAGGACTTCTTTGGAGAGGTTATTCAGGAGATATGTGAGTACCTGGTGATCCTCTCGAACCCAGATGGGACGGAGTGGATTTGGGATTGTTTCCTCCTGGCCATCCTTGTCCTTGCTGACGACGATCTTGGCCGGCTCCGCCATGCTTCCATCAACATAGCCGAATAAGCCTGCTCCCCTTAGCTACGGCGTAATCTGAGTTCGCCACAGGATGTAGTTGGTGCAGGTGAGGCGCTCGGTGATTTGACCGGAGAGGGTAGAGGAAATCGAGCTGGAGGAGGCCGTGGCAGGAAGGTGCGGTGGAGGAGGAGGAAAGCTAGATGGCAAGAGTTAGGCTCTGTATACCATGTGGACAAACGTCGTACCCTGCCTAGGGCGGCGGATGCATGTTTATATAACCAGGCACAACTTCTGGTAAAGCGTACAAGTGGTTGCGATTACAACTTGGAGAGAAAGAGATAGACTAGAGAGATAAGATTACAATCAACTTAAACTAACTAGCTATCTCTAGATCACGGTTTGGAGTTTCCTTGCACGTCACGGGAGGCACCAGATCCTTCAGGTATTACCTGGTGCAATATCTTGTTTAACAGTCTGCACAAACGAATATTATGTCCTATTACCTTCTGGTTTACTAGTCCCACTCGTATTTAGGTCATATTTTGTACATGATTGTAATTAACAAAATACATGTTATAGGTAGCAAAAACAATATCATTGGAAACTACATTCTAATACGAATCCAAGAATATAATTTCTAGTAACATGCATTAATATTTTTCTAGTCAAATATGGGTCAAATTTTAACCCAAAATGCAATGTGGACTAGTAAACCAGGACACCTGGCATATATGGTAAAGTCACAGAGTAAGTAATTATTTGTGTTATGTACTAAGCAGTAAATATGGTAAAAGTGGTAAGAGAGATGAAGTGGCATCTTACCAGTGACGGGCACACTAACGCCCGCCACTGATACTTGGACAATTCGACATGTTCGAAATTACGTGTTCTAATTGGCCGAGGCGACCCTCCCATGGATCGCCATGAGCTCATCCAACACCGTGTTGCTCCTCTCTGACGAAACCCCTCTCAGCACCTTGAGGTGTGCTGCATGAAGATGCTTTTGTGGCAGTCCATGTGGCAAGCGGATGGAGCGCATAAGGGCGTGGGGCGGGGAAAAATGGACAAATCTGACCTGAAGACGTACAGAATTCAAGAACTGAACAGTGTCTGGAAAAAAAATTACTTGCCTCACCTTTTCATGTGGCGCCCGACCGTAAGGCGCCACACTACACTATGTGGCGCCCGACGCCTAGGCGCCACACATGCAATGTGCAGCGCCTAGCGCATAGGCGCCACACTAGGGATTAGTAACCGCCACGGGCCGACTCCACCATCCACCCCATTCTTCCTAGAGCACTGTGGCGGCTCTCTCCTCTCCCCCTCGCAATTCCCTCTCCCAAATCTCTCAGATCGACAAGTTCTTCCGTGGATTTCTTCCCCAAATGCTCCTAGAAGGTAATCTCTTCTGATCCCCTTCTTTCTATCCAAAAATATTTGCAATTTTCTCAGACTTGTGAGTTTGGGTGAAATCCTTCTTTTGCATGGATTTGTGCTAGATGAGTATTTAGTTCATTAGTTAATTTGTGGACGAGTATATAATTTCTAGATGATTTGTTGATTAGTTGATTTGTGGAACCCTAGTGTATGAATGTTGAGATAAACATATGTATGCTTGTTGAGATGAACATATGTATGAATGTA
This sequence comes from Hordeum pubiflorum, assembly GCA_000582825.1. Classification (NCBI taxonomy): domain Eukaryota; kingdom Viridiplantae; phylum Streptophyta; class Magnoliopsida; order Poales; family Poaceae; genus Hordeum; species Hordeum pubiflorum. Next base: position 6,171 of record CBMN011751053.1, read on the forward strand.
TAACTGTTGGGATTCGTTGAACCATAGTTTGTAGTGCCTATTGTACCTATTGTAAATCATGCTCCTATAATAATTGTTTTAGTTATCTTATATATGGTTAGAAACTGAACCTTTGGTCACATATGGAAAAAATGCTCATATATGTCTATTTTCTTTAATTATGTAGGATGGTGTGGCTTTTGGATACTTTCTATGAAGTTGAACACCGGGCCCACTTGATGTCGGAGAAGGGGATGGTAATGAGAGCATACTATTTTTTTTCAAATATCTTGTGTTTATTTGAAGAATCAAACTGTAATCATCTCACTTCTATGTTTGCAGAACCTTATGCCCCTGAAGATTCAGTCTCATGGGCATCATCGAGTGTCATTCCGTATGATGAATGGTACACACCATACATCGAGAAGACAGGACTCCTCCCTTTCATTCAGCTTGTGAGCCGGTAGACGCCCAAACTGACGGCTGTGGCAATCACCGCACTTACGGATCGGTGGAGGCCGGAGACCCATAGTTTCGATCTATGGACCGAAGAGATGAACGTGACTCTTCAGATGTTTCCATGATCACCGTTTTTCCAATCGAGGGGAAGCCCCTTTGTATGAGCACTGATTCTGAGAGATGGCACCAACAAATGGAGGCCCTTATTTGTATGGCTCCTGAAGAGCCGGTGCCAGCAGACGGAGACAAGAAAGAAAGAGTCGCCGTCGGCGCTCCTTTCACTTGGATCGTAGAGAACTTTGCGCATTGTTCTGAGGGCACCAATGAAGATGTGATCCAGACTTATGCTCATGTGTACATGTGGTATGTTATCTCTAGGACTATCTTTGCTGACGGCGGCGGAAGAGCGCTCAGTGGATGTGGCTAAAGCCGTTGACTGTCCTCGACCACAACTTCAGCTGGGGTTCTGCGTCATTGGCCTACTTGTACCAGCAGGTAACAGCTTGTTCATAGTTAGTTCCTGTTTGGCTTTCACTCTTGCCCTTAATTGATCCATGTTTGGCTTTACATGCAGTTGGACGAAGCTTGTCGTAGGTTCTCAAAAGACGGCGGAATTGGTGGTTGTATGCTCCTACTTTTGGTATGGAGTTGGGAACACCTGCCAGTTGGACGCCCTAGAGAGGTAGCGTTCAAGGACTGGGATGACCACGACAACCCTATACGGCTTCCCACTTGGGCTTACAAGTGGGACATGGTATCGAAGATGACGAGCGATGTCAATATCATGTACAGGAAATGCACCAATGACTTGGATTCTCTTACCGTCGAGCAGATAAACATTGACATTACATCACTCACTTGACTGCTTTACATGATAACACGACATGAATGTTGCCTTGTTGTGATGTGTTGCAGGTGGAATGGCAGCCATAAGGTGCCGAGGAAAGGTTTGGTGTAGCACTCACGTTCCAGCTCAATCCAATGTGTTACAGGAAAAACATCTTTGGCTTATGCGGTGCCCATTGATATGCAATTGGGCTGTTGATTTTCATCTTCCACATCGTGTGTTCCGTCAATTTGGGTTGTTTCAGGGTCACCCGTCGGAGTGGGTGAACACAGACCTACAGCTTCACAGGTAATAAAGCATGAAGAATAAACAACTACCATCGTTCAAATTTAAAGAGTGCTAATAATGAGCTATTTAACATGCAGGTTGGATAGGAAGAGGCAGCGAAATATCAAGGATTGGGATAAGCATCATAAGAAGTATATCACCACGTATGAGCTATGTGTGAAGCGAGCTAAGAGTATGGCAGGATCCCAGCTTCATGAGTATTGTCCACTTGCGTTAAACAACTACGTTCGATGGCTTTATCAGAATACTCGTGTGGAGATATGCCCAACGGCTTTTGAGGAGGAGATATTGGAAGATCCCACCGCATTCGATGAACTTGCCCATGACGAATACAACGAGCTTATCCGGGAAGGGTACCAAACCCCTTTTGCTTTAGTGCTCAATTTTGTGGTAAAGTATGCCCTCCTTTGCTATCTATGGACAATACTACACATCTTTGCTTGCCTAACATGTTGATTTCGTTTCATTAATAGCGCAAGGACATCGAGAAACATGCTGATGAAACCCAGGCTATTCTAGACACAACCCATAGAGGAAAAAAGGGAGAATTTGCAGTTTTTCTTTTCATCAAGGTGCTTTGCCGTATTTCAACATCGCCTAGCTTCGTACTCTTTGGTAAGTTCTAGATCTCATTCATCTGTCAATGTAACAGCGTCAGGGCCAAAGGTTATGGCGATTATCCAACATTTTAGGTTGTCGTGACCCTGAATATTCAGAACCGTCCAGATCCGGTTCATCCCATAGGAATACCAATCTGGATGATTCTACTACCATGGAAGCTCATATGGACGATGATGATATTACCTCGGGAGCTCCTATGGACGGTGATGACATTACCTAGGTAGCTCCCGCAAGAACAATCACACTCCAATAAAGATACCTTGAACGCCCGGTTTCCGTGTTGGTGGCCATCGTTTATGGTTCCTCCTGTCTCATTCACTTGGTATGTCCAATCCTCGTTATTGTATAATGTAGCTTTTTGAGAACCCGCCTTCCGTGATTGAAATTCCATCCATTCGTCAACCTTTGGTGGGAAGTTGTACTTGTACTTGCACTTGTTCCCTCCCGCAATCTACTTATCCGTTTCAATTGAGTACTTTAGAAAGTATGCTCTCAACTTTTGGAATGTGTATTGAACTATTTTCATCACGGGCAATGCACGGACACCCTTGAGCACCCGGTTTAAGCATTCTACCATGTTGCTTGTCATTTGACCGTATCTTCGGCCGTCTTCATCATAAGCTCATGCCCACTTTGTCCTAAGTTGAATGTGCCTATTGAGAAATTCAAGACCCCCTGCATCAAGTTTTTTGTTTGCGACCAAAGGGTTGTACAATCTTGCGAAACGTATGTCGGAATAAGCTTGACAACAATCTTGAAGATCATCCGTCAACTCCTTGCTACCACATGCCCAATAGAAATTTGAACAAAAATGCCTCATGCACCATCGATGGTGCAAAGGAGCATGCCTGGGAATCACAATATCAATCGCGTTAAGAATTCCTTCATGGCGATCCAATATGGCACAAATTTCCCTTTTAGACGGTAATACCTTGGTTCTCAAAAGACGCAAGAACCACTCCCAGTTATCATTGGTCTCTGCCTCAAACAAAGCAAAAGCAAAAGGCAACAACCGATTATTGGGATCATTTCCTATTGCAATGAAGAGAGTTCCCTTGAATTGTCCGGTAAAAAAGGTGCCATCGATGGAGATGACTGGCCGACACTGTTGGAAAGCCCTCACACATTGCTCAAATGCCCAAAATGCACGGCCAAAGACTCGGACCATCCTTTCGTTGTAAATCATTGTTTTCCCCCATACGGCTCGACCACATGAACCATGCCTAGGTTAGTGGCGCCCATATCTCCCAACAACCTAATGAGTCATTTGTATGCTTGCTCTCAATCACCATACAACATCTTGAATGCGGCTTGCTTCGCCTTCCATGCCTTCCCGTATTTCACCTCGTAGTGAAAGAGGGCTTTCACAAGGTCTTGTACGCTCTTTATGCTCATTGTTCGAAGTGAGGAGATGGAACTAGAAGGCCTATAAGCGATGAACTCGGAGGTGAGTTGTCTATGGTTTTGGGACACAATCCCATGATCAACCATCTTGCCTCGACACATGTGAAGTGGTACACAACTCACTATGTGCCATCTGGGCCCTCCTTTCCATGGTCTTGCATGCACAATCCATGTACATCCTAGATCCTCACATGTAACCTTGTAACACACCTTGACGTCCGAATGAACAACTTTGTGTGGACGATAATGCGTAACTGAAAAGTCATCCAACCACATCTTCAATTCTAGGAATGTTTCAAACTTCGAACCGGTAGAAATACCATTCTTCCCATGTTTGTCAAGGTGAGAAGTTGGCCTAAGTCCAAGCAATATGCCTTTGCCGCCGTCAACAATGGCTTCATGCGCAAGACTAAGATCCTCGAACAATGGTGTCCGGTGATCCCGCCGTAATACTTTCTTGAAAGCTTCGGCCTCCTTGGTCGTGAACCCTTCCTCATCAACTTCTTCATCGGGACCTTCATCGTCTGACTCCGATGCATAGCCATGGGAATACGAAATGGAATGGTCCATGGTCTCTTGCAAATAGTATTTGTCCAAATCACCAACATTGTTGTTCTGGAGAACAACATCATCATTCTCATCGTCCTCATACTCATTATTGTCCTCTTGCAATGCTTCATCTTGGATCTTCGAAATTGGGGTCAATGTCGACCTAACTTATTGGGTCAAAAGAAGTTCACTCATGTCATCTTGGTTCATGCATGGAGGATTATTATCAACAATCGGAGAGGCAACCCGGTTCAAATCCAAGTGCAAGTTAGCATCAACCTTTTTGATGGCAAATAACTCTAGAGCCTTGTCTAGTGAT
>CBMN011751082.1:0-11534 GCA_000582825.1 Hordeum pubiflorum
CTGTTTTGAGGAAGATATAATAGGTAGTGCGGCCTATGGAAATGCCATAATAGGTAGTGCGGCCTAGAGAAGCTCTTCCCCGAGGAGCATTGAATCGTCTTTTTGCAATCGCTCTTGCTGGTCCTCGTCAAAGGCATGCACTCTTGGTGACTCGTATGTGTGTTCTGTGGGGAGCTTTGCTTCTGCCCCATAGACTAGGGAGAAGGATGTCTCGTCGTTGGCTCGATTTGGTGTCGTTCTAATCGACCAAGGAATCATCGACAGCTAATCAATCCAGCGCCTTCCGTGCTTGTGCAGCTCATCGAAAGTTCTCGTCTTGAGGCCCCGCAACACTTCAACATTTGCCCTCTCTACTTGGCCATTGCTCCTTGGGTGAGCAACCGACGCAAAGCACATCTTGGCACCGACGTCTCGGCGGTACTGTATGAAGTTGTTGTTGGTGAGTTGTGTGCTGCTATCGGTGATGATCCTATTGGGTACGGCCAGGAGAGCGGTACAGCCTGAAGGTCTTGTGCTGGTTTATGTGTCTGCTTGGTGTGGTACTGGCATGCTTCACACGTCGTCACCACCACCAATGCGTCTTGAAGGGCGGTCGGCCAATAGAAACCTTTCCGGAATGCCTTTCCGACAAGGGCCCGCGACCCGATGTGGGAGCCACAAATCCCTCCATGTATCTGTGCCAATAGCTGCTATCCTTCCTCCCAGGAAATGCGCCTTAATATCATGCCGTTTGGTCTCCTTCTGTAAAGAACGCTGTCCATGAATTGGTACATACGTGATTGCCGGGCTACTCTTTCGGCTTCCCATTGCTCCTCGAGGAGATCTCCTGTCTGGAAGTACTGGACGATCAGTTGTGCCCATGCCGGTGCCTGCGGCTCGACAAAAAGGACTAAAGGCATTTCTACTATTGCAGGAGAGTTGGCATCTACGGCAAGGACCACCGGGTCTGCCGGAGCTTGCTGCTCACCGGCAGGTGTTCTGTCGACCCGACAACCTTCTTGGTGGCCACTGATGGCTCTGCCGGGAAATAGTCACCAGAGTTGACCTTCCTTTTCTCTGCTTGCCGATCTGATGGCTTGACGGATGGATGAGTGAGTCAGAGTACAAAGGTGCCTGGTTCCACATGCGACTTTTGAGCTGCTTATTTTGACAGGTCGTCGGCAATATCGTTCTCTGCACGGGGGACGTGCTCCATTTGCAGACCGTCAAAACGCTCCTCCAACTTTCTCACTTCATTGACGTATGCTTCCATTAGAGGGCTCTGGTAGTCTTTGTTCACTTGGCGTACAACCAACTATGAATCCCCTAGAACTATAAATTTTCTGATGCCAAGGTTGGCTGCTATCCGTAGTCCGGCAAGAAACCCTTCGTACTCAGTTGTGTTGTTAGTTGATATCTCCTGTGGGAAATGCATCTGGATCACGTACTTGAGGTGCTCTTCAGTGGGTGCGACAAGCAGCACTCCGGCACTGGCGCCTTGCAGCGAAAAAGCCCCGTAAAGTACATGATCCACTCTTGAAGTGCTTCCTTGCCGTGGAGGGTTGTTAGCGGGACTTGTTCATCTGGTGTCGGAGTCCATTGAGCAATGAATTGTGTCAGGGCTCTTCTCTGGATGGTTGTCGTGCTCTCAAAGCTCAGGTCAAAGCTAGCCAGCTCCAATGCCCACTCTACAATCCTGCCGGTTGCCTCCGGATTCCTCAGAATACATTGTAGTGGGAAAAGAGTGACGACGGTGATGTGGTGTGCTTGGAAGTAATTACGTAGCTTCCGGGAGGCCATGAGATGGCCGAAAAGCAGTTTTTGTATCCCAGAATACCTCAACCTAGCACCCTGCAAGAAAGAGCTGATGAAGTACACTAGTTGCTGCACCATCTTATTCTTTGGCACAACCTATTGTCCTGCTTTGAGCACCGCATTTGTGTCGTCAGCTCCCTGGTTTGCCGGGGTTCACCCCGACTCGCCGGTTGCCGGCTCGAGGGCTGTTGTCTCGCCTTCCTCAGCTTCCCTCTCTGCCACCAACGCCATGCTAACCACTTGGTTCATTGCCGCCAATTATTGCAGCAACGGTTCTTCCGGTTTAGGAACGACTAGAATCGGCATCGAGGATAGATATGTCTTCAAATCTTGCAGTGCAGTCTCTGCTTGTGGAGTCCACGTCATTGGGCCTACTTTCTTCAAGATCTTGAAAAATGGTAGGGAACGCTCTGTAGACTTGGAGATGAACCTGCTGAGGGTGGCAACACAGCACGCCAAGTGGCGTACGTCTTTGACGCGCTTCAATGCCTCCAACTGTTTGATTGCTTCAATATTTGCGGGGTTGGCTTCTATCCCGCGCTGTGACACAAAGAACCTGAGGAGCTTGCCGGATGGGACTCCGAACACACACTTCTTGGGGTTGAATTTCAAGTTGATCTTGCGCAAGTTCGCAAAGGTTTCTTCTAGGTCTTGGATCAGCGTGGCCTCGTCCTTGGTCTTGACCAAAATGCCATCCATGTAGGCCTCAACATTCTTGTGTATCTGTGGACCAAGACCAATCTGGACAGCCCTCGTGAAAGTTGAACCAACACTCTTTAGTCCAAATAGCATGCGCTTGAAGCAGTATGTGCCGCAGGGAGTGATGAGCGTTGTTTTCTCTTCGTCTTCCTTGGCCAAGAAAATCTGGTAATAACCCGAGTAGGTTTCAAGGAAAGACAGACGGTCACAGTCGGTGATTGAGTCCACTCTGGTCGATGTGCGGCAAGGGAAAAGGGTCCTTTGGACATGCCTTATTGACATCAGTCAAGTCGATGCAAAGTCTCCATTTCCCATTCGCTTTGCGCACCGCCACAAGATTTGCCAACCATGTTGGGTGAAGCACACCTCTGATCAGGCCCGCTGCTTCCAGTTTCTTGATCTATTCGGCAATGAACTCTTGCCGTTCAAGTGCTTGCTTCTGAACCTTCTGCTTGACGGGGTGCGCATGGAGACAGACGCCAAGGTATTGCTCGATCACCTCCCTGAGAACGATGGGGATGTCGGATGGTTGCCAGGCAAACACATCGACATGCGCCCACTGGAAGGGGACGAGCGCGCTTTCCTATTTGCTATCGAGGGTGGCACTTATGGTGAAGGTGCCGCCCTCACCGTCCTCCCATGCAACCACTTTCTTCGTCTTGGGAATGGTCACTTTGTTTTTCTATCTCCTGGCGGCAGAAGTCTCAGGTGAGTCATCGATGGACGTGCTTTCCTCTGCGGTGCGCTTCCTGGAATCCTCTCGAGTCTTGCCAGAAGTCTTGTTCTTGTTCTTACCCCTGGGAGTTTTACTGGCAGGAGCGAGTGCCTTGTCGGCAGATGCTGCTACTGCCTCCCGGTCAAGCTTGTCGACGCAGAGGACCGCATCCTTGTTGTCAGCATGGATGGTGATGATGCTCATTGGCCCTGGCATCTTGAGTGTGTTGTAGTCATGGTGGGACGCCACCATGAACTTCTCCAGCGCCGAACGGCCCAAGATCCCATTGTATGGCCATGACATCTTGGCTACGTCAAAGACGACCCTTTCTGTCCTGAAGTTGAGCTCGCTGCCGAATGTCACCGGCAGAGCGATCTTCCCCTTGGGATGTGACCTTCCTGGGTTGACTCCTTGGAAGGACCTCGTTGGCTTGAGATGCGCCTCTGTTAACACACATAGAATCCATAGCCTTCTTGAACAATAGGTCATCACATCCTTCTTCATCTTCGTCATCATCCACTTCTTCATCGTCAGATTTCTTGCCTCGGCCTCAAGCAGGCTTCTCCTTTTGATACTTGGCCTTGCCATGATGGACGGTACGGTTCTTCTTGCCAGATCCACCAGCACCATCCTATCCCTTCTCCTTGTCGCGCTTTTCGTACTCTTGCTTCTGTTTCTCGACGAGTTTGTCTACTTGGCGGCACTCGGTGATGTCGTGGCCCTTGGTGAGGTGGATCTTGCAGTATGGCCTTCCGGTCTTCTCTCCTAACACGGCCTCGTCATCCACGGAGAAGGCGGCAACGTCCTTGCCATACCCCTCGGACTTGGCCTTCTTGCTGGTGTTCGAGTTACCGGCGCTTTCGACAGCCATGACTGCCTTGCCTTTGCACTTCCGGTTGCGCTTTCGCCCCTTTGTCATGGAGGTGGGCGCGTTGTCATCGTCTGAGTTGAATTCCACGCCAGCGTCCTCCCCGGGGAGGCTTCTTCCTTCTTCAGCCCGTGCACACTTGTCAGCCAGAGCATAGATCTTGGCGACATCCCGCACCTTGTTGATGCTCATCTCCTCGTGCATCCGGTGATTGCGTACGTTCGTGTGGAACGCAGCGATCACCGCGGCGGGATCAATGTTTGGGATATTGTGATGTTCATGGCTAAACCTCTGGATGTACTTGCGGAGGGTCTCGCCGTCTCTCTAAGGGATCATGTGCGAATCACTGGGCTGACATGGGAGCTTGTGGCCCTTGTGTTATGCGCCAACGAACTGGTTGCACAGATCCGCCCAGGAGGAAATAGACCCCTCCGGCAAGTTCATCAGCCAGCTCCTCACGTTGGGCTTGAGCGCCAGCGGGAAGTTGTTAGAGACTACTTTCTCGTCGCGTCCCTCGGCATCCTGCACCACTATTGTATAGATATCGAGGAACTCTGACGGACTGATCTTGCCGTCGTACTTGTCCGGTAGCTCTGGCTTCAAGGCTCTGGTAGAGGGCCAGCGGACATGCCGCAGCTCGCGGGTGAACGCCGGACAACCAACCTCCTAAGGCAGGCTGCCGGGGACTCTGGGCGCAGGCTCGTCGACGGTTGGATCTGCGTGGCCATCCAATAGACGACGCGTCTCCCATCGCCTCTCGATGGTGGTGGTCGCGTCCTCCTTGCACCTGTCCTTCAAGACTTGTCACTGGTCTTTCATCTGTCGCGGGTCCGTCAAGGCATAAGACACTTCGTCTTGTGCGTCGGTCTGGCAGGAATGTTGTTGCAACTGTGGGGGCGACTGCACCATAGGGGCCCCACCCACGTCGAGGCCTCGTTGGGGCCTCCTGATGCGCGTGCGAGGGTTCCGCCGCATCTGTCATGTCGCGGTTCGCGAAGCTCAACAGGGTTTGTATGGTCGCCCTCCACTCCTCCATCTTCTCCGGTGCAGGTGGGAAGTTCAGCAGTAGCTGGGCCTCCGCCAGAGCTTCCCCCGTGGTCTTCGTCATGGAGCGGTGCGAGGCGTCGGTGGCTCTCTTACTCCTGACAGTGTCAGGGGGAACACTCTCCTGCACCGTCGTCCGCCGTCCATTCTCACCAGGGGGTTATCGGCGAGCTTGGCCCTACGCGTCATGTGAATGACGCAAAGGGGTCCTGTCCGCACGTCGCCCGGGCTCGTCATCCCAGGGGTGTTGATTGCGGTTGTCTTGTGAAGCACGTGGCGAAGGCGACGCTACATTCGCCGCTGCCGTTGTGTTCGCCGCAGCCGCATTCGTCGCTGCTGCCGTTGCAGCATTGCCTTCGGACACCACCGGTGCATCCTGGGATGCTACGACGGCTGGGTCCGGGTCACAGCTTGTGGAGCTCCGTGTGGTGTTGTGACTGCGCTCACCGGTGTGGTGAGCGTGATGTTCACCTCCGCCTCCATCGCCCATAGCAGTCGGAGTAGGCAGCTTGCACGAAGATGGAATGGCTGATGATGGTCCCTTGGCTTTCTTGGGTGCCATGGGCGTCGATGGAGGAATCGATGGAGACGTCGATGAAGACACGCAGTGTTGGTGAAGATTTGCGCACCTAGGTCCCCTACCTGGCGCACGAAAGATGTCAGGCGGTGCGATGATCTATGGGGCCGGCAAGGCCCCTTTCTGCGGTTCTACTATGGGGACCCTGGATGCACAAAGTCATGTGTTTGGTGGATTATATGCTTGTTCACAATACAGGAGGGTCACCACCCGGCAAGGAATGCTCGAGAGGGTGTGGCTATGCGTGTAGAATGAACCGGGTGTCGACCTTTCTAAAGGTAGCCCTGTACCTCCTTTTATAATCCAAAGGGTTACCACAGTGGCTAAAATAGTCTTTACACGGGGAAAATAGTGGACACTATAGCTGCCCAAGACACTGGCAGGAGCTATAGTGCGAAATACCTAACTCTGAAGGATTAGGACAGGCGCATTAAATGCGTCGTGAGGTGGCGCGCTGGCGACGTCTCCGACAAGGATTGCCTCTCCTTCTGTGTCGCTCGCCCAGCTACCTCTTATTCTTTAGCCACGCCGTATGATGGGTGTCATTAAAGCTGCTATAAATCTGCCCAACCAACATGGCCCCCGACCAGCTCCACCTAACCGCCTGTCCGCTCGACACCTAGCCGATGTAGACAATCAGCCTGGTGACGTGGGGCGACGGCCTGACGAGCAGAGGTCTTGGCGGGAAGGCGCTGGCAGCTGGGTCTTCTCTCCCGGCAAGATGACTTGTCGGTCGCCTTGGTCTTGGCTTGATGTTGCTTGGAGGTTGGTCCTCACCCGGCAAGGTCTTACCGGCCTAGACCGCGGTCAAATGTGCACAAGTCCGGGCACTAAGGGCCCGTTTCTTAGTGCACCGACACGTAGCTGTCCTACTCAGCCTCTCCTATCATGCACACACTAGCAGCATGTTCATCAGTGACGGTGGCGTGAAGTCTAATCTCATCAAAGATGATATTTTTATTATAGAGTTTAGAGCCCAAATTTTTAGCCGATCCAGTGTGAGCATCTCCAACAACCTTTGTATATTGTATTGCTATAAAAACTTGTTATAGCAAGAGGACTAGAGGAGAGATAAGGTTTATGAAGCAGCACACATGCATACTCATACACACACAACACACGCGTACATGTACACATACACACACGTACACACACGCGTACACGTACATACGCATGTAGCACACATGCCTACACATACACACACATCTACGTACACACGCACACAACACACACACACACACACGACGCACACACACATACACGTACACATCCCACACGGGCCCACTAGTCATTGAGACGAAAATATGAATGTACAACTTTTACAAAGCCTTGGCAAAATTTACTAAGTGCCCTTTGCGTTTGAAAATATGCAAAGTGGGATGGTTTGCAAGCTTTGTAAAAAAAATTGGATGGGGGACTACTTCCAAGACACCCTGATGTGCCATGAGGCTTCGTGCCCCCCCTCCCCCCTCCCACACACACATGCATAATAATATTCATAAAACATTGACTAAACAAAAAGAGAAATCACCCCAAACAAGATCTTGCCCGTATTTTGTTCTTACCAAGTTGTGTCGTGCAATTGAAATACTACCAACTTACGTGCATGTAATATAATATAGTGGTTACTTGAGTAGTAGGAGTAGGATAGTGGTCGTTCAAATGAGTACGTAGTGCTCCTACACTTATCAACACGAGTCCTTTCTGACACCAAATTTCTCTGTGTACGTGCTACGGCTAGCTCTTCTCTCTCCTCGTTTCTCCCTTCTAACTCAGCCGACGCACACCAGGCGGGGTGGGGTTTGTCGATAGTCGGTATGCTCAACTGTGCTCCCACATGATAGTGAAAATGCGGGACACCATGCATGTCAGACCGTTCGTGCAGTACTCCCGATCGCGTAGAGGTGCAACGCGAATGGTGCAGGCTTTTTTGAACTTTTATAAATTGTAACATTTGGCTTTGCTCCTTGGCACGATCGATAGATAGAAATAAGGATTGAAAATGATAGGATGGGGCTTTTCCCTCACGCGGTAAACGAGGGAGTTTACCAGTTTGGCACATCGTCGGTTCGCTCACATGTAGTCACTACATGTTAGTGATAGTCCTAGACAATGCGCTTGACTGGCGTGCCGGGACGACCGTGTGGGATGCGACGCGAACGGGACATGTGTGTTGTACGTGGTCCCGTTTTCCATTTTGAACTTGTGAAGTGTAACGCTTAGTTTTGTATTTATAAGTTGGATCGTGCCGCCCATATATATAGTTTGGTACATTGCGTCGTACATCGTACGTATATTACAAAGTTGATGTAGATGGCAAGAACTATACCTTCCACTCAAAAAATGTAAGAACCACTTTTGTCCTTCTTTATATATCCATTTTGTGCCAAATTTTGACCATACATTTAACTAATAAAATATTAATGCATGTCATCACAAATTATATTGTTGGATTTGTATTTGAACATAGTCCAATGATATTTTTTTGACATTCATTAACATATTGTTAGTTAAATCCAAAGTGAAAATTTGGCACAAAACATGAAGGGGGGCAATAAACCAGAACGGAGGTACTACTAACTCTAACATCGATACATATAATTGATGCCAAATGGGAGCAAGGGATCACACATGCCTTTATTGACTAGAATGACAATGCCAAACAATAAGAATTAAGGCCAGAACGATGTGATGCAGTGGTGGTTACAGGAGGCAAGAAAAAAGATGCATCCATCAAGAACCTCCTCCTTGGCTCAGTGTGTCGGGCCACCACCACTCAGCTGACGAGCAACGGCTTTGGTGGCGAGGTCAACATTCTTCTGAACAAACACGTCCAAGGCTTCCAGCCGGTCCAAGAAGGCCAATGTCATAGCGTCCTCACTGGATTTTTAGAGGCCTATGTAGACGACTTCCTTGTAGACATGGATTTATAGGTCGATGAATTCTTGCTGAGCGAGGCATTGTGTGGCCAGCGACCTCGAGGTGGAAATTCTTTGTTGCGTCGACGGGCAGTCGCAGGGACACCAGTGCTGGAAAGAGATTCTTACCATGCAGGTTGATTAGGGTTGCAGGCAACAAGGAGGCATGGCGCGCGGGCTAGAGGAGTACGGCAAGGTCGTCCGTGCGCTTCTTGACGGCGGTCAACCGGTTTATGGTGTCGACGATCAGATCGGGCAACTTAGAGGCGAGGCGTAGACTTTTGTCTAGGTGGTGTTAAACACCGTCACGAGACTGCTCTCTCTGCAGGGCCATAGGTCGACATCGTGGACCAACTGGAAAAACGCCTACTGCTCGCGAGGAACGCCTCCATGGGTCTGGCTTCTGTTCACTTGGTCTTCGAATGGGGGCACGGTTGTTATTAGTCTAGATGCGTAGGTGCGTAGGATTTGGTAGATGGGTTGGAGTGGAGGGTCGCCTTTATATAGACTGCAAACTACGTTGCATTCACATCGTGCTCGCTCGTTTCCGCTTCTCCCATTAGTCCCCTCTGCATGCTAATTGAAGAAAGATGCATCATTGGTTCTTCAATGTTTCGGGAACATCTACCCTCTCCCTTGTTTGCATTCAATACATATCGGGAACCGTCCTGGTTTACTGGTTTACCATCCATTTCTCCAAAAAAATATGTTTACCGTCCAAGTTTACTAGTTGTACATTATTACTAGTACTGTACTACATCCGTCCTGGTTCACTGGTCCTCTATGTATTTTGTGCCAAAATTTGACTATGGATTTAACTCAGAAAATGGTAATGCATTTCATCGAAATAAATATCCTTTGATTAGTATTTGAATGTAGTTTCCAATCATAATTTTTTTGTGACATGCATTTTGTTAATTAATCCATGGTCAATATTTGGCACAAAATAGTAGGGAGTGGCATGCCGTCCAGCCACCGATTTGTTGTGCAATCCTTTGGGGTAAACAACTGAGTAGAACCATCTCATTTTGTTCCTCGGTGGGCTTATGAAGTAAAAAATTAGAGTCACATCAAATACATTTGAGTTAATTGCATGTATGGAACAAGAACTTGCACGATGGGTACAAATTTGTACAAAAAGTTGAAAATGAAACAAATCAATCCCTAAACTTGTATTCCAGGTATTCTTTGTTAAATTTGTCTACGTAGCATGATGCCCGCTCTTGTTTTATCTATGGGTTCCACTGTTAGTTGGGTAGAGAAAGAAGTATATAAAAACACATAAAAACAAAAGGATCCAACATGATTCAAACTCAAGACAACGCGTTGCAAGCATGGCCTGCTAACCAGTGCACCACACGATCTTTCTATTACCACTTCGAGAAATAGGCGTTTTTACATAGTTATTAAACGATCTCGAATTCGTTACAAAAGAAGAGCATTTTCTGGTTAATTAACATAAAACGGGGCGAAAACCATCACATCAGGCTCGTACAAACAAGGCACACTGGGCGACATGCCTACACACACGAGAACACACACATGTTGTCAAGGAGAAAAGTGCCATCGAGGTTGCAATTAAGCGTCATCGTCGTTACACCTCTATGCGAACGACTCTGACCCAACCATCAACAACCATCAAGAAGTCTAGGTACCGAGGGGCGGCTACGACGAGAAATACGTATCGAGAGCATGTGTGCGAGGCATATAGACACAACTAGTGAGGGTGTGTGTGCTTTTGAGACAAGCCAATGGTAGATTACGATTAAGGTCGTGGTGTCACCCTACTCCTATGTCACGCCCAAAATGTGGTACTATCGTCATGACGGCTCGTGGGTCTCGATAAGGATAGAAGCGCATTTCGGGTCGCTTCACAAGAATGGAAATTATCACATACATGTAAAGAAGAGATTAGTATATGGAGTTGGTGTACACTCGCCACATGCTACAGTGAAAGTATCTCACTACATCAATACATATCAATCATCATAGAGAAGAGCAGAATCCAACTACGGATGAAATCAAACGAAAAAGAAGACTATGTCCACCCTGTTAATCCCAGGTTGCCGACCTGGAACCCATCCAATTATTGATGAAGAAGAATAAGAACTCCAAATAGAACAACCATCGCACTCACATCAAATCATTGTATTACCTGCACCTGCATCTGTTGTTGTAGGAATCTATAAGCCATGGGGACCCAACGATCTCATTACCAAGGGTACCAAGACTACCAAAGCTTAATGAGTGAGGTATGATTAAGTGGTGAGGTTGCAGCAGCACTAAGCATTTTATCTGTCTAACTTACGAGTAAAAGAATAAGAAGAGTGATCTACGTATAAACGGACGTGAGCTATTAATGATCAAGAAGTGATCCTGAACACCTACTTACGGGTAAAACATAACCCCACCATGTTCTCTTCCCAAACACCTTCGAAAGAGACGGTCACGGTTACGCACATGGTTGATGTATTTTAATTGAGTTCACTTCATGTTTTCTATAACCGGATATTATAAAATTTTCAAGTTGCCACATAACCATGGTCATGGCTTTCAGAAAGATTTAACCCTGCAGGGGTGCTCCAACTCATCGACCACAAACTAACCACAAGTTGCGGTGGAAAATCTTAACCGTGGGATAGCCCGTAGTATCCTCGGAATCCTGGTGCATAATACATTCGTTAAATGTAAAACAAATCCAACAAGACCGCCTGGCAGGCCAGATCCTGATAGGAACTGACATACAGTGGCCATATTAAACACCCAACTTACCCCGGGGTGGCATCGCAAGTACCTTTGTTTTGGACCAGCACCGGCCCCCTTGTATTATGTAGATTAAATCCACGGGTAGTGCTAACTCCCTATTCGTTAATAAAGGTGTTCAGTATTATTAGGTTGGGCAAATATAGTACCAATGTT
>CBMN011751176.1:0-15041 GCA_000582825.1 Hordeum pubiflorum
CGCACGTACGGTGTGGGCGGTGCATGCGGCGCGAGCCAACGACACAACGCTTATGGCTAACGAACCCACGGTCGGGCAGGCCGCAGACACTAACGCATCCGACTCGCGCGACCGAACCAACCCGGATTGGGGTGAAGATGCTGACAGGTGGACACCCAAATCATCTCTATATGTGTGGACGTCCATAAAACCCCAAACCCAACCTACATGTCGGGAGGAAACAAGAATATTCGTATGTATCCGGTCAGCCCGCCACGTTGAACTCGGCCTACTCTGGAGTCTGGACCACTTTTCTCTTTATTTTTTCTTTCTCCCTTCTCACTCTTGCCATGCAATCAACAATATGCATATGTTGAACAAATGGGGGTATCTCATGTGCGTAGACAAATGTGGTTTCTGCGGGCATGTTCGTGGACACTGTCCAAACACGCCCACAGATAAATGGGGTCAAATTAGTTCAATCCAATTAGAGATGCTCTAACCTTCATAAGATTTTCGCAGCTTATTTGGAGAAGAAGAAACATCAGGGACGTCTGTTTGATTTCGGCGAAATCCATCATGCATGTGAATTTCCAGCGAAAGATTATGTCCACCCAGGTAGGTCCATGTTAACAAGATTGGTTGGTGCAATACACTATATATATATATATATACCGTATGTCTTAGATGGGATCATAGCATACCCCAGAGTGTACCTTCTCTCCATCTTCCGGAAAGGAGACATTAAAAACCTTTGCTTAAACCTGATGATTAGCATCTGTGGATGCAGTGCAGCATGCATGATCCAACCTTTTCTTTGCTCCCTCGGGATAAATTAGTCCGCCCTCACATGGACGAGGCAGCTGGGAGCCTGCCAGGGACCGGCCAGTACTGGCATATACTACCCCATAAAATCGGCCATTGAATCCCAAAAGGGCAAAACAATTTCTGGAAAATACTCCTACCTGACAACTGGACCGGGACAGGACAGGGGACACACCAACAACACTGTAACGTGCCAAGGTGTCGCACTCGCACATGTGCCTTCTTGCTCGTGGGCATATTCCCTTCTCGTCTCCGGCCAGCAGCTACTGATCGGATCCATCCATACATACATCTGCTGCTCAATTTCACTTGAACAAGAAAACAAAACAGCTATACTCACTCCGTTCTAAAATAAGTGTCGTGATTTTAGTTTAAATTATTTGACAAATCATGGAGGGAGTACTGGCAGGCAGATTCGTCGAATTTTGATCCACGATGGTTCTCCAATCCGACTCATTTGCTAGGCGAATTTTTTCTCGAGAATCATGACAAGAGCACCGACTTTGAATTATAGGAAGTAGTAGAGATATACTATCATACGGAGGCAAGTGACAACCACATTTCGCCTAAGAAAAAAAAGTGACAACTAGGGATTCCAACGAAAAATCACCGGATCCAGGCGCCAATGTGGTGAGGAGGATCAGGGATAGGATGATTTCAATGAGGGAAGATTTGGCTCACGGGCTCGGGGAAAGGATTGGCAAGTCAGGGTGCAAGGCGATCCCTGGGACGGCGGAGGACGAGCCACCTGACAAAGGAGGAGGGATCCCAAGATCTGTAAGAGAGGAAGGGAATCAGCTCAATAGGATTATACCGGAGATCAAATCATCTGATCAGATACATTCCGATCTGACCCAATCACCTGTGTGCATAAATGAGCAGGAGGCAATCAGGCGTAGTACTCAATCCCTTGACATGTGCTCTGACAGTGAGTTTCCTCTGGCGATGGCGCATCAGGAGAACAAGAAGAACAAGGCCGCCGTGGAAGCTGGCGATGGTGTGCCACGCACCGGCGGTGGTGGCAACATCTCCAGGGTGTTGCTCCGCGGGGACTCCTCCCGCAACCAGGATGGCCGCGCAAACCTGAGAAGGTACGGTGCAGGCGGCCACGTGGTCGCACCGAGGTTCCCTGTCGACCTCGTGCCTCGGGTAGCCGAAGCCGTCGAGCTGGACCTCACCAAGGAGAGGGAGGCCATGAGATCTAAGTGGATCATTGTAGGGCTCTACTTCTCGCTCCTGCCCTACAGCAACGAGGGCCTGATCGGAGCCCTCAAGAACAAGCCGTTGAAGAACAACCGCTTCCTTCTGGAGTTTGAGCGGGAAGGGGACCGGCGCTTCATCCTCGACAACGGCCCGTGGACCTACAATGGTGATGCCTTCCTGATGGCGGCGGTAGACGGTGGCAACCCCCCGGGAGAGGTGGAGGTGGCCTATATGCCAATATGGGTCTGCATCCACGACATCCCTCCGATCATGCTGGACGAGAGGGTGGCATGGAAGCTTGGGGCTAAGCTCGGCAAGGTTCTGGAGGTCGACACGGACAATTGTGGTAAGGTCTGGGGAGGTTTTATTAGGGTGCGTGTTGAGCATGATGTCGATGAGCCCCTCCTCAACAAGATCACCTCGCATGATAGGGCAAGTAATGAATTATTTTTCCTAGAAGTTAAGTATGAGAGAGTGCCAAGGTTTTGTGGCTATTGTAGTTTCCTCGGGCATGGACAACGCGATTGTAAGTTGCCGGTGGACCTCCAAGAGATGAGGTACACGGCAACGATGCGTGCCTCCCCGTGCAAGAGCAATAGTAGAGGGGGCTACGTTGCTCCGGTAGCCAGTAGTGCGCGCTGTCTCCTCAGCTTCGGGAAAGAGGTGACCCATGACGGAGGCAGCCCCATTGGGTCAGAATTTGAGAGAGTCCCTGACGAGGTTTTGGCAAACCCGCTGGTGCAGGCAGCCATTGCAACAGTCAGTGGCCTCAGAGTGTCAGATGGTGGAAACAGTGCAAAAATGCAGATGTCCTCGGTGGTTCCCACTGCGACACCCTGTGCTGGGAGTCGCGAGGGGGTTGAGACGCTGGAGAGGCTGGCCTTAGATCCAATGGCTAACCATTCGGCGAACAAAGCAGTTGATGTGTATTAGACACCACCGCACAATCTGAGATCTTCGGTTCAGGGGCAGGATGGAAATGACATGCAGTCTGAAGACCCCCTGTACCCGCCGGGTTTTGAACCGGTGAACCAGCGGGTGAAGGGCGTAGCTGTCACCTCTACCCCGTCCTTGGCGGCGGCTACAGCTATGGGGCATGAAGTGCAGCAGATTGTGGTGACCCGGCCACATGGTAGCTCTGATGACCCAGCGCTCTCTAACGAACAGAAGGGTGCTAAGAAGTCCAACAGTGTCCCCGCAACAGCAGCAACAGTCCTAGGCAAGAGGGGTGACTGGGAGCTGGAAGACAAGGCTACAAGGGGTAAGAACAGAGATGGGGAGGAGAGTGATCAGAATAAAAAGATCAAGGGTGCAGCTACTGTTGTGAAGAAGGCAGCAGATGTGTCGGGGGGTGATGAGGAAGCAACCGGCTTAGGGGCTACCGGTCAACTGGCGGACGCCGAGGAGGACGCCCGCGAGGAGCCATGACACTCCTTAGTTGGAACTGTCAAGGCCTCGGGCAGCCTCGCACAGTTCAGGAACTTGTGTGCCTTGTGCACACCTACAAGCCCAAGCTCGTCTTCCTCTCCGAAATGCGGCAAAATAATAAGTACGTCAAAAACCTGAAGTGGAGGCTGGGTCTCCGACATTGTATCGCGCAACCCGGCATTGGAAAAGGTGCCGGCATTGCCCTCTTTTATGATGAGAGTATTGAAATAAAGAAGATAGCCGTGGGGGCGAGATACATCGATGTTTTGATCCGGTTGAACCATCTTGGCTTTCAGTGGAGGGCCACTTTTGTCTATGGGGAGCCAAAAACACATGAGCGCCACCACATGTGGACCTTGATAAGGAGAATTAAGGATTCAGCCAATATGCCTTGGATAATGATCGGTGACTTCAACGAGACGATGTGGCAGGCCGAACATCTCTCTGCCTCAAAAAGATCGGAGAAGAATATGGAAATTTTTCGAAATGTTCTTCCTGACTGCAACCTGTTTGATCTAGGCTACAGAGGGCCGGTGTGGACCTATAACAACAAACAGGAGGGTAGGAACAATGTTCGAGCGAGACTTGACAGAGCGGTTGCATCTCCGGACTGGTCTGATCATTTTAGGAACGCCATGGTGGAGCAAATTTGCTCTTCGCGCTCAGACCACCTGCCCATCCTGCTGCGCCTTGGTAAGAGGCAGGAGTGGAGACCCAAGGGAGAGAATGGACCAAAAAAATTCAGATATGAGCAGATGTGGGAAAGGGTTAACACGCTCCAACCAACCATAGAAAACTCATGGAGGAGAGGGGGCCCTGTTAGAAACCTACGCCAGGTTGGAGAGCTCTCTGCGATGCAAAACGACCTGCGGGTCTGGGCGCAAAAGGATTTCGGATCAGTATTGAAACAGGCTGCAGAAATTAGGAAAAGGCTGAGTGTGTTGTGGAGTCTCCCTAACACCGGCGAACAACAGAATGAGGTAAACAGGTTGTCGAAAGATCTGGACGAGCTACTCTTGCGAGAGGAGTTGATGTGGAGACAAAGAACTAGAGTTACATTTATAAGAGAAGGGGATAGAAATACAAAATGGTTTCAAAGAAAGGCAACATGGAGAAAGAAAAAGAATGACATAATAAAGCTGAAGGACTCCAGGGGTATTTGGGTGGAAGATAAGAAAATGATCGAGGAGATGACAAAATCTTTTTTCAAAGAGTTGTATGAGGAGGAGGAAGGGGTAACACCACAGGAACTAGTGGAGCTCTATCAGGAGAAAGTAACACAGGACATGAATGATATGCTAACAAAACCCTTTTCTGCAGTGGAAATTAGTGATGCATTATTTCAAATTGGACCACTTAAGGCACCCAGACCGGATGGATTCACAACCCGTTTTTATCAAAGAAATTGGACGATGCTCAAGGATGACGTGACAAAAGCGGTGCTTGATTTCTTTGATCGTGGAGTGGTCCCCGAGGGCACAAATGACACAGTCATAGTACTTATTCCAAAAGGAAAAGACCCTCAATCCCTGAAAGACTACCGGCCGATCAGTTTGTGCAATGTCATTTACAAAGTGGTGTCCAAGTGCCTAGTAAACCGATTACACCCTATCCTGGACGGGATCATCTCAGAAACCCAAAGCGCTTTCATCCCCGGTAGATTGATTACGGCTAACGCGATCATCGCCTTTGAGTGCTTCCACAAGATTCAGCATAGCAGAAATTCCCGGGACACCTATTGTGCGTACAAGCTGGACCTTGCCAAAGCCTATGACAGGGTGGATTGGAGCTTCTTAGAAGGTGTGCTGCTCAAAAGTGGTTTCTGTAGTAAGTGGACAAACTGGGTAATGCTGTGTGTACGATCGGTGAGATACTCAGTCAGATGCAATGGCGAATTATTGGAACCGTTCGATCCCTCTAGAGGACTTCGACAAGGAGACCCGCTCAGCCCTTACCTCTTTATGTTTGTTGCTGAAGGTTTGGTAAACCTCATTAATCGAGAAATCTCGGCGGGTAGAGTAAACCCCATCAGAATTGCTCGCAATAGTCCAGGAATTTCTAATCTGTTGTTCGCTGATGATAGCTTACTCTTTTTCAAGGCCTCGATAGAACAGGCAGGGACGATCAAGAGGGTTCTGGACACGTTCCAAAAATGCACCGGTCAACTGTTGAGTGCAGCCAAATGCTCGCTTCTCTTCAGTGAGAAGTGCCCAACCGAAACGAGAGAAGGAATCAAGGTTGCGCTAGGGGTACAATCGGAGGTTTTTGAAAGCAAATACCTAGGGTTGCCTACGCCGGAAGGAAGGATGAAGGACGGGCAATTCCAACCTATCATGGACAGGTTTGGTAACCGCTGCAACGACTGGTCAGAGAGATTCATGTCTTATGAAGCTAAGGAAACTCACATCAAATCTGTGGTCCAAGCCCTCCCAACATACACGATGGGTGTATTCTTGCTCTCGAAGGGCTTTTGTGAGAGATATGAAGGATTGATAACAGAGTTTTGGTGGGGGGTGAAGAAGGTCAGAGAAGGGTTCACTGGATGGCATGGGAGCGCATGATTAAACCTAAACGTGCTGGTGGTATAGGCTTCAGAGACATGCACCTGTTCAACCAAGCCCTCCTGGCCAAACAAGGGTGGAGGTTAATTCAGTTCCCAGACAGCCTTTGTGCAAGAGTTTTAAAATCCAAGTGCTTCCCCAATGGCGACCTCCTGGACACTGTTTTTGCCTCGGACGCGTCCCCGGTGTGGAGAGCAATTGAATTCGGACTAGAACTGTTAAAAAAGGATTTAATTTGGCGGGTGGGAGATGGAAGAAATATTCAGATTCAGGGATATCAATGGATTCCTAGAAAAGAAGGGCTTAAGGCTGCTGCGTTCATTAGAAGATCTCGACTCCGGTGGGTTAACCAACTGATGAATGCAGAGGGGAAGGAGTGGAATGAGAACCTGATCCACCAAATATTCCATAAGTTTGATGCAGGTGAAATTTGTAAGATACCCATTCCGGCATCGGACTCAAAAGATTGCATTGCGTGGCATTATGAGTCGAATGGAAGGTTTACGGTCAGGAGTGCCTACAAATTGGCTGCATCCTTATCCGAAGCCAATCAGCCAAGTCCCTCAAGTTCGTCTAGGGATGCGGGAGACCGGAGTATTTGGGACCTCATTTGGAAAGCGAAGGTGCCTGAGAAAGTAAGAATTTTTGGTTGGAGAGTAGCCACAAACACCCTGGCCAAAAAAAACAATAAATTTAAAAGGACGCTCGAGGTGGACTCGACATGTAACATTTGTGGCAATGGAGTGGAGGATGAGCATCATGCGGTGATAAATTGCTCGAAGAGTAGGGCCCTCCGTGTCGCCATGAGGAAGGAATGGTCGCTACCCTCTGAGAAATCTTTCAGATATACAGGGAGGGACTGGTTGCAGGTACTGTTGGACAAGGAAACGGAGGAAGTACGGGCAAAAATCTTACTGCTGCTATGGAGGTGTTGGCACTTGAGAGAAGATACCCTAAGACATAATGGCAAAGAGACTATTGGGGGATCTGTGCTCTTCCTCAAGAAGTATGTTGAAGATCTCGCCATGGCGGCGGTCACTGATGGTTTGGCCAGCATGACTGATGCTACACAGCCCCGATGTCCCCCAAGACAGAACGTGCGCTGGGAGAGACCTGCACGAGAGAAGGTAAAGCTGAATACTGATGCAGCATTCTTGGCCGAGACAGGCGAATCTGCTGCAGGAGCGGTTGCTAGGGATGGCAACGGACATGTGCTTGTTTCAGTTTGCAAAAGGCTGACGGCAAGCAGGTGTGTGGAGGAGGCAGAGGCAAAGGCTGCATTAACCGGACTGCATACGCTTGCAAAATATTACAACGGGCACCTGATCCTGGAAATGGACTGTCAGGCGATCACTAATGAGCTGGCGGTAAGGGAACAGACCAGGTCTCAGTGCTATGCTCTGATCAAGGACATTAAACAAATACTGTCAGGCTTTGCAAGCTATAACATAAGCCAGGTGGGAAGATCTTGCAATGATAGCCCATGGACTCACTAAGGCAACAAGGAATGCAGGCGATCAGAAGATAGTCGCCAATGTGCCGGAGGGGCTCCGTCCGCTGATGGTTTCTGAATATGTATCCCCTGTAGAGTAGTTTCTACTCTATTTCCTCAACAAAAAAAAAACGTGACAACTACAATAAGTAGATGTGGCTCTTCTCTGGCAGAAGGAAAGGAAACGACGAAAGAAAGCAGATGATGATTGGTGCTGGAATCACATGCATGCATGCTCGCCCGACGTGAGTGGCAACGTGCACGGCCTAGCTGTCTCTCCCGAATCAGATCACCGCTCCACGCACAAACATGACCGACTCCGATCGATGGTTCCCTCCTCGACTCAACTACGTGCTCCTACTCGGCTGACTCCCTTCTTTACCCTGCACACCTGCATCGCATGACACACAAACATACTACTCCTGTTCATGTTCCAGAATACAGAGTATGTATGCGCGGTGCTTAGAGCTTATAGTTGATTACTGCATTTCACACTGGAAGAGTCAATGAACTATTTACCGTGTCAGGCAATTTTGGTCGTTGTTTAGGCGAGAAGAAACACCCCCTCGTCTCCCGCCGACGAGCTGGGCAGGTACGTTGCACGCGGCCGCCGGCTGCGGCACACACACGCACGAGCTTGGCGTGCGAAACGCCTTAATTTTCGGTGATTTCTCAGTGGACTGGAGAACCAATTGGAGATACTACGCCCGTACGCTGCCCTGCCCAACAGCTTGGAAAACGACCGGCGGCCGGATCGATCTCACGACAATTTCTTCCTGCCGCGCACGTAGTTTAACTCCGGTGACCACGTTTTTTTCTAGCCCAACCCTGCCCGACACTTGCGATATCCGAGTTAAGGCGTGGTCACCGAGAGATCTCGGCAGGGTTTCGGCCAGGCATCGACCGTCGTACGTCGAGGGCACGCACGACTCTGTCATGCACGAGCTGTCAACCGTGACACGCACGCCATCCAGACCCCAGAGTTTTACCAGCAGTCCGGCAATTTCACCGCAGGTGCCGCTACGCTATCGCCGCCGCCGCCGACAAATTAAATCCACCTGTGCAGGCAGTCAGGCAGGCGTACAGAGCGAGCAGCAGCAAGATATCAAAGCGCCCTCCCACCCACGAATTCCTCTCGCGTCCGTTTCACTTTCCCTCCAACCCTTTATATCCACCACCACCTCCCACCTCACCTCCCGCTCTCTTTCCCTCACCTCCAGCTCCGAGCAGCCACGGAGAAACTGAGATAGCGAATCGGCGGGCCGATGATGACGATGGGGGCGGAGGACCAGGCGGCGGTGCCGCGGGTGGTGTCGATCCTGTCGGCGCTGCTGGAGCGCGTGGCGGAGCGCAACGACGTCGTCGCGGCGGTGGAGCGGCGCATACGGGACGTGGAGGAGGATGATCAACGAGAAGACCGCAAGGAGTCGACGACGACGGCGAAGAAGAAGAAGGCGGTGTCGGCGTTCCAGGGGCTCACGAAGCCGGCCATCTCCGTCGGCGGCTACCTAGAGCGCATCTTCCGGTTCGCCGGATGCAGCCCCTCCTGCTACGTAGTGGCCTACATCTACCTCGACCGCTTCCTGCGCCGCCGCCCCGCCCTCGCCGTCGACTCCTTCAACGTCCACCGCCTCCTCATCACCTCCGTCCTCACCGCCGTCAAGTTCGTCGACGACATGTACGTATCCACACCATCATCCATCCATCCCAGCTCACGTAAAATTCAAAATTTCCGTCCCAAATTAACAACAAACAAACACCGAATTACACCATCCGCATTCCTGTTTCAGCCGGTAGCTAGGACCAAAGCGATCTACTACCACTGGATGAACTGAACCATAATTGAGGCCGTTCAGTGCAGCCTGGTCACTTAATTGAGGCGGTAAATTAAATCTGCAGTCCAATTGGGCTCTGAGTCTGATCTGATCTGACTTTGCGATCCCTTTGTCGTGTCGTGCCGAGCACACGACCGACCTCACGGACCGCCACCACTGTGTGTGTACCAGCAGCCATGCGGGCCCCGACCCGCTCGTATTTTTTTCCCCGCCATTATTTGGATTTCCAACTGGCACGCCACCAACCGGAGCCAAAGCTATTGCCGTTTCTAGCTGGTCACGAGGACAGCTGTGCAATTCGACGTCTTCGCCGCCACCGCAATTCACTTCACCGTAGCTGTCGAAACAAGCTTGCTGTCGTTGTTGATGCGTCGATCGCGCGCAAAGCTTTTGGCGTGTCCTCGAAGAGAAAACTGACGAATGTTGTGAATGCAGATGCTACAACAACGCCTACTTCGCGAGGGTGGGAGGGATCAGCCTGATGGAGATGAACTACCTGGAGGTGGACTTCCTCTTCGGCATCGCCTTCGACCTCAACGTCACGCCCGCCGTCTTCGCCTCCTACTGCTCTGTGCTGCAGACCGAGATGGCGTACCTCGAGCACCCGCCGCCGTCCATCGACGCCGTCTCCCCCACCAGCTTGCTGCAGCACTGCTTGACCGACCAGGAGGTCGACGCCGCCGCCACCAACGCCGCCGCCAGCAAGGCCGGCTGCCACCGACACCAGCAGCAGCTCACCGTCTGACCGATCGAGCTCTTCCTCTCTCTCTCTGCGGTGTCAGCTATCTTGGGCTCTTCTTTTTTCCCCTTTTCTTTTCTCTTTACCGTTCTTGGTACATAGGTGTTGGTTAGTTAGGATGGATTTCGCCATTGTTGGAAGGATCGATCATGAATGGAAGAACGGATCGGGTTGAGATTGTGCGTGGCCATTGTTTAGCGAGCTGAGATGCTGCTGATCTAATCTGCGTGCATGTGAGTCACAGCACACTGCATCTTCATGCTTTGCTTGTCTCCTGTCTGTTTCTTTTCCACTGCTCTTCTTTTTCTATTTCCCCCCGCTTTCTGGAGCAAACTATTCGCCGGAAAAAAAGTTATTTACTATGATTGGATGGATGGATCGGACATCGTGGGATGGTGGAGATAGGAGAACAAGCGGGTTTGATGCTCAGAACATGGCATGTTTCTTACTATGCGCTGCATGGTGTGTGTATATGCAGTGTTGGGATAAAATTGGACTCACCGGAATGTGGCGGAAAATGACGGCGATGGGTTTATTTGTTTCGCAGGACACTGAATAGTAATTCCCCTCGGAGTTACAAACGTGTAGGGACTCTGAATTTATGAGCGGGGTGGTGGAAATGTCAGGCACTCTGACTGAAATTGTGTCCGAGGCAACGTACTGAAACTGTCAGTGACAGATTCAGTCAGATGTTCTCACGAGAAACAGCTTAGTCAGAAATGCCACTAGTACACGATATATTTCCATGCTAAAAGCATCAATGTTTCTTCATACGCCTTTTATAGAGAATGAAAGAAAGATTGTTCAGAGTTCAGTTCCCTCTTTGCAAGGACAATGCAGTTATCATCATATACAGCTTCTGCGAAAAAGAACACCGACAAGTTACTGCAGTCGCTCCATGTTTATCTCGATCCAAAATCTTCACAAGAGACAAGTAAAAGTCCAATGCACAAATGGTGAGACCCTACAAGGAAATGGGGCAAGCATCTTCGGTGGTGTGCAGGCGAGGAGGAGAAGATTTGATGATCAGAAACAGTAGACGCGTCGCGTCTAGGCGATGCGGATGCCAGTGAAAATACAAGGATGGATAGGAAGGAACGTGGTGTGCATGTAGATGTAGGGCTAGTGGCTGCGCCTTTTGCGCTGTAGTAATATATAATGCCTTTGGCCTTAATGCGGTGAGCTGGATTAGAACATGGTTGGTCACATGAATTCCCAAGGGATAAGCTAACAGCAAGAGAGAGAAGCAGTTTATTAAGTCCCTCTCTACACATCTGGACTTTTTCCAAGATGAAAATTATTATGCATGCCCTATTACAGTTTATATCACACAATGTTGAAGCTGGTGAGTGAATGTTTTGCTTACAAAATAATCAGTAGGGTACTTACTTATTTGCAACGCCTGGAATTTTTCTCTTTCTTTCTCTAAACTTGTAGGATTGGCATGTGGGTACTCGTGGGGGCACTAGCTAGCTCAGCCAATGCATGTGATGTGCCCATTGCCAAAGCCAGTGAGTGGCGTTTGAACCCTGTGAGTCCTGCCCTACCCCATGCGTGGGGAATCTGAGGCCTAAAGCATCACAGGAAGCGAACCATTTGGGGACTGTGATGCATGATTCGTTGGCCATTTGGTTCTTCTTTTCTTTTCATAAAGTCTAACCTTCCCTTTGGTTGTTTTCCTGTGATCTGAAATGGGGGTAGGTTTTGGTTGGGAGCAGTGGATAGTTGTGAGAGTTAATCGGGTGACTGGGCAACTACAGAAGGTCATGAGGTCCACCCATGGAAATCTCTCTTTACCATTGAAGTATGGTATATTTTCATTTGAGTTCACGAGATTTGGCAAGTCCGTCGGCGCATAGTTTTGGTAGGAACACTGTTGCATGCTTGCCACTGTTTTGCGCCAAGGCAAGTTGACTGTCAAGCTGTGAAGCTACTCCACACGTTAGGTCTAGTGGATTAACATAGGATTTTGCTGTTACTACCTACCATCCAGTAGATCATCGACACATGGCGTGGAAGGTAGAAACAATCCCACGTGTGTACCCAAGGCGTCCAGGGTGACCAGCTCAGTACAAGGTGACAAAAGGTGTCCCTGTCATTTATGCTTCCGGTTGGCATGTTTTTCGGAGAAGAAGAATAAAATCTGTTTTCAGTTACTAATAGCATCAGTGTCCTTATTTACTCTGTATATTAGTTTTATCTCAAGTCAAACTTTGTTAAATTCACAAAATATTATTGCATCATATGTATTTGTTATTGTGAAAGTTTATACTTTTTACTATAAACTTGACCAAACTTTATAAAGTTTGATTTAAGTCCAAACTAATATGTAGAGTAAATAAGAATGGAGGGATTATAAACTTTAACATGAGAGTGAACATGGTCAAATATGTTCATCTACTGCTACCTACCATCTTCAGCGTTACCCCTGCGGTGGCGAAAAAAAATTCCTTTTGGAAATATGTCATAGAGGCAATAATAAAATTGTCACTATTCTATTTTTCACATTCATAATTAGGTTTATATTTCTTGCTAGAATTGCATTGATTCTTGAATGAGAGATTCATACGATAATCTAATTGCATGTGTAGAATGATAAACACCAAACAAATCCATGGTCTAGCTTCTAGACTAGCTAATGTATTGACCATGGGCATAGTTATTGTAACAAGGAATGTCGGCAACAATGAGATCACATTATTAGGGTAACAATGGTGATGGATAGACCCAACTTATGAAATATTGTGATATCATGCCGTCAATATGTTGTCTGTATTTTTTTCATAATGTGTTAATGTTTACTTGTGTCCTTAGACCTTGAAAATATCGTAGACCCAGATATCGGATGGTTTTGTTGGGCTTGCCAAACGTTGCTCTATAACCGAGTAATTATAAAGGTAACTTTTGAGAACACCGAAAAGTATGTTGTTATGCTCGATATGTCAAGAGTGGGATTTGCCCTTCCGGCGATGTAGAGATACACTCTTGGCCCACTCGGTATTACTGTGTCCAACATCACTGAGCCAGGTATAGTGACTAAGGAGTTAGTCGCAGGGATACTGAAATACAGAAGTAAGAAAATAGTACAAACTGGTAACAAGGACAACTAGGTATAGTGATGAAGGTGTTGATCACGAGGACACCATCAAAGTCTTGCCTCGGGTTATGTATTATCGCGAGGCAAAGGAAATTGTATGGAATAATACAAGATTCGCTTGATAAGCACCTTCCATAATACAAGAAAAAATCAGCATGGGGGGAGCCATGGCCCCAGCACGCCCCTGGCTCCTTCACTGATTAGGGGTGTCCAGATCCCGCTAATAATTATTGAGTGTAAGGCGTTCCAGACATGTCCACATATGCTCGAACCTATAGGCTCACACACTTAACGTTTAACATGTTGGAGTGCTATGATTTAATGGAGAATCAAAGAGAAGGGTTGCACAAGTGTTTTAGAAGGTTTCGAAAGTGTTCCAGGAGGTCCTCAAGTGTACCAGTGATATCTGGAAGTGTTTCAGAAGGTGTCAGAATGTTCTAGAAATTAAAGGAAGCATTCAAAAGGGTCTGGAAGATTGTAGAAGGTTCTGAAAGGTTCCTACACCCTCATTCGCCCAATCACATCATGGGACGTTAACAAGCAGAAAGCCAACTCAGGCCATAGATGGGCCAAAATTTACCACATGCCTTTAACATATCGAAAAGCCAGATCGGGTTGGAGTTGTGCCATAGAGACCACAGGTGGTTAACATGACGAAAGTCACGTCAGACCACAAATGGTCCCAAGTGTAGAACATGCCGCTAACAGGCCGAAATACACAACGGGCAGAAAGCGACCCAATTCCACCACGAGACGCTAACTGGCTAAAAGGAACATCCTTGGGCAATAAATGGGTCCAAGTGTACAACAAGCCGGAAGACAAGTTGGGTTGTAATTTGGCCCAAAGACACATCACATTGTTAACGAGACAGAAATGCCAAGAGCCATAATGATGTTGAATGTTCAACGGGCCGGTGACGGGCCGAATTGGCACCACTCCTTATGGGCCATATGGACCGGGTTTGTAATTGGGCTATATGCAAGCATGTTGTTAGTGGGACGTCCTACTAACGTTTGCCTAAATCTTATGGGCCTTTGACTGGGTCGATCCCTTTAACTAAATGGGCCACTTCTGGGTCGTGCCACGTTCGACGTTTCATAGGCGCATATCGTTCGTTGGATGGGCAGCACGTGTCACAGGGTAGAGCTGATGCGTGGTTTCGTTGGCGAATGAGCAACACGTGGAAAGTTGTCACTGGCCGAAGCTGTTAACATGTATCGGATCTGAAACCCGCACCCGATAGCTTAATGGCGACCTGTTACAATGGTTGCCATATGTGGGTTACCCTTAATGAAAACACTTCCATGACGTGCCATTGTCATCATGGAAGTGGAAGTTTCTGTGATGGAAACATGATTACTGTAATCGAACACATCCCTTACATCACAAGTATAACTATCTTGATTATGTCATGAAAATGTCACGGATGTACATGGGCGACAAAAAATGTGACTTACTATGACAAACGTGTATCACCACGAATGTGTCTTTTTTTAAAGAGCATGACCAGAACTCCTTCCGTTCAATGACCCATAACGGAACCATGGACATCCATATTGACCCATGTGTCTACACGAATGATTTTCAAATGAGCATGTAGTTACCATGTGTTATTTCTTTTGCTTCGCAATACTTTACAAACCCCGAGGAGAGATTTAGCGGCATCCTAGTGAACCAACAACTTGATCACTATGTCAGTTCCTCGTTACCGATTTTGCTCTCTTTTCTCGTTCATGTGTTCCGGCATCCCAGGGAGGGAGCAAGTCACGCTATTGATACTTATGATTTGCGTTGAGTGTTCCGTGAAGAGGAACGGGTAATTGTAGCACAAAGTGGGTAAGTANTTCCCTCAGTTATGAAACCAAGGATTATCGAACCAAT
>CBMN011751197.1:0-10736 GCA_000582825.1 Hordeum pubiflorum
AGGTAGACCTTGTCGGAGCACGTGGTGGCTCAAGTGAATTACAACAGCTTTAATGACACCTGTCCACACGGCGAGATAATAAGAGGTATCTGGGCGAACGACACAGAAGGAGAGGCAGTCCTTGCCGGGGAGCATTGCTAGCGTGACACCTCACGGCGCATTTAATGCGCCTGTCCTAGTCCGTCAGGGTTAGGTATTTCCCACTACCGTAACCACTATTCACCCAGGTGTATTTACCATTTTAGCCACTGTGGTAACACCTTTCACCTATAAAACGAGGTCCATGGCTACCTTTACAAAGGTCGAAACACTGTTCAATTGCATGCGTAGCAGCACCCTCGAGCTTCTTGCCGGGGGACCGCGGTCCTTGTAACTTGTACACTCATATTCAATCACAGACACATATGACGTAGGGTTTTACGCTTCCGACTATCCCGAACCTTTCTAAACCACGATCACGCTCTGGTTGGTGTTGCTCTTTTCTTACGCAACACCCCACCGTGAACCGAACAAGGGACCCAGATGGTCCCATAGATGGTCGTACCCCTACATCTTTGGCGCTCCACGTAGTGGGTTGCGTACATGAATCTTCACCAGCTTCTGCGCTTCATTGTCATCATCGTCTTTGTCGACGCCCATGGCACCTAAGAAGGCCAAGGTTGCCTCAGTGACCGCTCCGTCTACATCCAAGTTGCCCTTGCAGACGGCGAACGGTGATGGCGGGGGAGGCGAGCATCGCACTCACCGCGCTGGTGAGCGTAGCCACCACACTTCCATGAGCCGCAACCCGGAACCCGCTATTGTGACTTCCAAAGGGACGCCGGCGGCGGCCAAGGATGGTGCAGCAGCGGTAGCTGCGACTGTAGCCGCGCCGGTGGCGGCGAGGCGTCAGCCTCATCCTTCACAACATAACCACGACAGGCGCTCGCGAGACAACAACGACCCCGGGCGACATGCGAACAAGACCACTGTGCGCAACTCCCAAGACGCGTGGTGCTCTTCCTAACTACGTTAGGAGTAGGAGTGCCAACCTCCTAGCGACAACCAACAACCTCGCATCGGGGAGTGGCAGTGCTCTTCCTGACCCCTTTAGGAGTAGGAGTGCCACCCACGCTACGCATCGCTCCATGCCAAAGACCACAAAGGAGGCCCTGGCATAGGCCTAACTGTTGCCGAACTTCCCGCCTGCGCCAGAGGAGATGGAGGAATGAAGGCCCACCATTCAGAGCCTACTGAGCTTCAGTAACGGCGATAAGCTAGACGAGGCGGCGCCCTCACAAGCGCGACCTACTACAAGGCGTGATGCTGGCGGTGCACCCACGGCGTAATCGCCTCCACAGCAGAAGCAGCGGTCGCCCTGCTGGACCGAGGTGCAAGAAGAGATGTCTTACGCGTCCTCGGACCCGCGCCAAAAACAAGATCAGCGTCGGATCCTGAAAGACCGCCGGAAGGAGGACGCCTGCACTACCATCGAGCGGCGTAGGGAAGCTCGTCGCCAGTCGAACGATCGTGTCAGGTCCTACGTTCATGAGCCTGCTCCAGGGGCTCCCGGTAGCCTGCCTTACGAGATGGGTTGTCCTGAATTCACCCGCAAGCTGCGGCAGTCCGTTGGCCCTCCACCAAGACGTTCAAGCCTGATCTGACGGACAAATATGACGGCAAGATCAGCCTCTCAGAGTTCCTTGGCATTTACACCATCGCAGTACAAGCTGTCAGGGGACAAGATGAAAAGGTGTTCGCCAACTACTTCCCTTTGGCGCTCAAGCCCAATGTGAGGAGTTGGCTGATGAACTTGCCACAAGGCTCCATCTCTTCGTGGGCGGATCTGTGCAACCAGTTTGTTGGCGCATACCACGGGGGCCACAAGCTCCCAGCGTAGCCCAGCGATTTGCATGTGATTCCCAGAGAGACGACGAATCCCTTCGCAAGTACATTCAGAGGATCATCCGTGTGCAGCATAACATCCCCAACATACATCCTGCCACAGTGATTGCCACGTTCCACACGAACGTGCCAACAGGCGGATGCGTGATGAGATGAGCATCAACAAGGTGTGTGATGTCGTCGAGCTTTAGCCTCTGGCTGACAAGTGTGCACATGCTTAGGAGGGGACAAGACTCCCTGGCGAGGATGCTGGCACGGAGGTCGACTCCGACGATGAGGATGCATCCAACTCCAAGAAGAAAGGCTGAAAGTGCAACCGCAAGCGTAAAGGCAAAACATTCATGGCCGTTGAATGCTCCAACAACTCCAAGCCCGGCAAGAAGCCCAAGACAGAGGGCTCTGGCAAGGAGGCTGTCGTGTGCTCCAGTGATGACAAAGCCATGGTAGGCGAGAAGCATGACGGGCCGTACTGCAAAATCTATCACACTGAGGGCCATGACATCAACGACTGTTGCCAAGTCAAGTAGCTCACTGAAAAGCAAAGCAAGAGTACGAGAAGCGCGACAAGTTGAAGGGCCAGGATGGTGCAGGTGGTTCCGACAAGAAGAGCTGTGGCGGCCGTGGTGGTTGCCGCGACAAGGCCAAGCAATAGAAAGAGAAGACTACAAGAGGCCGCAACAAGAAATCTGGTGACGAGGACAGTTATGACGAAGATGAAGAAGGATCTGATGGCGAGGAGTTCCATAACGCAGTGGATACCATGTGCATTGGCGGGGGCGCATCTTTGCACTCCTCTCACTGGCAACTCAAACAGTGGGTCCGTGAGATCAATGCGGCAGAATCGACATCGGAGGCACATAAGCCCCTCAAGTTGTCCAACACACCTATCATTTTCAATGTCGGGGATCACCTGACCATATTACTGTCGTCAGGTGCTTGCCGCTATTTGGTTCGCCAATGGTTCGCAACCTCCAGTTCACGAAGTTGTTGGTTGACGGTGGTGCCGACTTGAACTTGATCCTGCCAGACATGGATCTCAAGCCCACGGGGACATTCCAGGGGATCTCAAGACCACTGGGACATTCCAGGGGATCTCAAGCCCATGGAAACATTCCAGGGGATTAACCCCAGGAGAAGCTAACCAAAGCGAAATATCACCCTGCCGGTGACGTTCGGCAGCAAGCTCAACTTCAGAATAGAGAGGATCACTTTTGACATTGCCAAAATCCCATTGGCGTACAACAGAATCCTGGGCCACCCAACGTTGGCGAAATTCATCATGGCATCCCACTATGCCTACAACACTCTAAAGATGCCAGGGCCGATGGGTATAATCACAGTCCATGCAGATAAGAAAATCGGAATCTTGTGCGTTGATAAGCTCTTCCGGGAGGCAGTTATAGAATCCGCCGACAAGGCAAGCTCTTGCCGGTGAATCTCCCAGGGAAAAAAGAACAAGAGTTCCGGCATGACCTCTGGCAAGAATTCCGGGAAGCGCACGACAGAGTTCAGCACACCTGTTGAGGACATGCAGAAGAGATCCACCACCAAGAGCAAGAAAAAAAGTTACCATTCCAAGACGAAGCAAGTGGCTTCAAGGGAGGACGACGAGGGAGGCACTTTCACCATAAGTCCCAACCCCGATAGCAAATAGGAAAGCGCGCTCGTCTCCTTCCTGTGGGCGAACATCGATGTGTTTTCATGGCAACCATCTGACATCCCCGGTGTTCCCAAGAAGGTGATCGAGCAGCCGTCGGTCCCCATGCACATCCCGTCAAGCAGAAGGTCAGGAAGCAAGATCTGAAGTGGCAAGAGTTCATTACCAAGGAAATCAACAAATTAGAAGCGGGAGGCCTGATCAGAGGAGTGATCCACCCAACCTGGTTGGCGAACCCAGTAGTTGTGCGTAAGGCAAGCGGGAATTGGCGGCTATGCATTGATTTCACTAATATCAATAAGGCTTGTCCAAAAGATCCCTTTCCCTTGCCGCGCATCGGTTAGATAGTGGACTCCACAGCCGGCTACGATCTTCTTTCCTTCCTTGACGCCTACTCTGGTTACCATCAGATATTTATCGCCAAGGAGGATGAAGAGAAATCCGCATTCATTACCCCATGTGGCACATACTGCTTCAAGCGTATGCCCTTCAGACTTAAGTGTGCTGGTTCAACATTCGCAAGAGCTGTCTAGATTGGTTTTGAGCCCAGCTACACAGAAATGTAGAGGCATATATGGATGTTATAGTGGTCAAGTCCAAGGACAAGGCAACATTGATCCATGATTTAGAAGAAACAGTTTTGAACTTGCGCAAGATCAACTTGAAGATCAACCCCGAGAAGTGTTTGTTTGGAGTCCCGTCGGGCAAGCTCCTCGGGTTTTTCATGTCGCAACACGGTATTAAAGCAAACCCCGCCAAGAAAAAAGCAATCGAGCAGTTGGAGGCACCGAAGTGCGTCAAAGATGTGCGCCGCTTGGCGGGCTGCATCGCTGACCTCAGCAAGTTTATTTCCATGTCCGTAGAACATGCCCTGCCATTTTTCAAAATCTTGAAAAAGACGGGTCCAATGAAATGGACTCCGGAAGCGGAGGCAATGCTGCAAGACTTGAAGAAGTACCTATCCTCGACACCAATACTAGTCGCGCCTAAACCACAAGAACCGTTGCTGCTATACTTGGCGGCCACAAATCAAGTGGTTAGTGCCGCGCTAGTGGCAGAGAGGGAGGCTGAGGATGAGGAGGAAGCAACCCCCCGATCTGGCAACCAGCAAGTCAGACTCGCCCCCGGCGAGCCAAGGGGCCGCCAACACAAGCGCAGCGCAAGAAACAGAGCAACAGGTCGTGCCGAAGTTGAAGATGGTGCAACGCCCAATCTATTTCGTCAACTCTCGCCAGCAGGGGGCTAGGTCAAGATATTCTGACGTGCAGAAATTGCTTTTCTGCCTTCACATGGCCTCCAGAAAGTTGTGCCACTGCTTCCAGGCACATCATATTACTGTCGTCACTCGCTTTCCGTTGCAACGCATCTTGAGGAATCCAGAGGTAATCGGCAGGATTGTTGAGTGGGCATTGGAGGTAGCCAGCTTTGATCTAAGTTTTGAAACCACAACAACTATTCAGAGCAGTGCCTTGGCTGATTTCTTTGCAGAATTGACGCCAATGCCAGGCGAAGAAATTCCGGAAACGGCCCTCCACGATAACAAAACACCACAGGAATGGATCATGTACTTTGATGGGTCCTTCTTGCTACAAGGCGCCGGTGCCGGAGTGCTGCTTATCGCACCCACCAGAGAGCACCTCAAGTACGTGATCCAGATCCACTTTCCCCGGGAGGTTAGACAGACAACACAACTGATTATGAAGGACTACTTGCCCGTCTCCGAATAGAAGTGGACCTCGGCATCAGATGATTGATAGTCCGAGGAGATTCACAGCTTATTGTGCGTCAAGAGAACAAACATTACCAGTTCCCTCTGATGGAAGCATATGTAGAGGAAGTGAGGAAGTTAGTAGAGCATTTTGACGGTCTGCAAACCGAGCACATTCCACGTGCAGAAAATAACATCACCAATGACTTGTCAAAACAAGCTTCTCAAAAGTTGCATGTGGAACCAGGTACTTTTGTACTTCCACTTACTCAACCATCCGTCATGCCATCAGTTCGGCAAGACAAGAAAAGGAAAGTCAGTTCTGGCGGCTATCTACTGGCAGAGCTCCCAGCCGCCGCCAAGAAAGTCGCCAGAAGAAGTGAGACGCTTGGCGGAGAGGGGGTGGCGCTTCTAGTGACAATGGACCGGAGGCAGGCCCACCGACCGCCCTGGCTGCGCCGATCATTCCCATCATTGGCGCTCCTGAGGTAGAAGTGCCCTCAGTATCCATCGCCACCCCCGAAGATGACCCTTCGGCAATCTTCTTGCCGGCCTCCTTGTTGACCCATGCGGGCAGCTTCCTCCTCTGATGCGACCCGACTCACCTCTACATCCTCCTACCCCACATCGGCATCGATGTTCAGATTCTCGCGTGGGGGGAAATCTGAGGCAAGCCAAGGAAAGAAGAAAATTGACCTCAAGAGAAATTGAAGAAGACAAAAAAAGAGACGAAGAAAAACAAGGAAATGGAATGAAGATTCCAATGGCAAGGAATGTAACCGTGGGCTCCTCTTTGGGGGTGTCACCTCCTCTAGCGACGCTTGCTACCGTCACGTGACCACCTTCGGCATCGCCGTCCGGTGAGTCCCCGACACAGATGGGCTCATCAATGGGAACCCTCAGAGGGGAGCTCCTCTCAAGAGTTGAGTGCTCGAGGGTTGCCTTGGGGCTATCCGTCTCCGCTTGCAGAGGGATGGACGCGATTGTGCTGGCATTCACGACAGCGCCTGCCATCGGGTACTGAAGATCAATCCCTTGCTAGGGGCTGAGGGCACGGCTGATGATGATGACTTTCAGCTCTCGCAGGGAGCACGCCATTCCCGTCGGCCTAGAGCTCGTAGCACCTTCCGTGGTGGGCGCAGGGGACGCACTCTTGGCCATTCTTTGTGCAAGGACAATCATTAACAGGATTCAGCAAAAATGGAAAGAAAGCGATGCACAAGAAAAGATCGATACTATCTCAAGGGCGGATACTTACTCCTCGTCCTCCTTCGATGAGCTGAAGGTGGACAAATTCCATGTCCCCTTCGTGCGAGTGACTAGAGCGGGTGCTGGAGGAGGCATCCTAGAGCGCACCAGCGAAGCGGTCGGGCTCGAAGATCTCATCTCCCTGGGGGCAGCGCTCACTGGACGCTTCGCGGTGGTCTTCTGACATCGGTGGTGGGGTCCTCTTCTTCCTCATCCTTGACCTTTGGCGGGGGAGAGGGGTGGACAAGTTCCCCGGTGGTGGCCCAGAGAAGGGTACGGGACTTCTTCCTCTTCGGGATGTCGAAGAATTGGAATTCCTCAGGTTCCTCTTCCACGCCAGCCTCGGGTACTCCCGCTCCGGTAGCCTCGGGCTCTTTGGACCCGGCAGCCTCGGGCTCCTCATCCGCAACGGGGCCTCCCGGCATGTAGGCTGTTGGGGTTTCCTCGTCGTCCTCCTCTTCATCCTCATCAACAGCCTCCTCCTCTTCTTCGCCAGGGGCAGTGGTACCCAAACTGCTGTCGCCCACGTCAAAGCCCGCCTCGGCGACCCTCCTGCCGATCAACTCGATATCTTCCTCGGTGGTGTCACGGATTAAGATCCCTTCGTCCCTGACGCGCCTCTCCATCAGGTTGTCGAACCACTGCTTCACCATCGCCTTTGCCGGTGTCTCCCACGTGGGGTCGACCCCGTGCGTATTGCATGGCGACATCATCGCTAGGATCGAGTCCTTGGCGGAGTTGTTGCAGAGCAGGATAACCGTCGCCGGGAGCGTGAACCTCCCGCCGGGGCGGAAGAGCTGGTGTTTCAGGGAGGAGAATTGCAGCGATGTCAAATTGCCGTCGAGCCCTGGGCGCAGACGCATGATGTCGGCAGCATTGGCTTACTGCCAGGCGAAGCGCCCTCGATCCTGTAGAGGGGCGATGCACCTACTAATGAAGTCCGCGCCCACCATCTCTATGTTGAGCCGAGAAGCCCTCAGCCAAAGCATGCACATAATGGCGACATCCAACTGCTTGTCGTGGGTAGGGGCAGACTTCGGGACCTTGCAGAAGACCGGGGGCTCCTCGTCCATGATGTAATATCATTCGGCGCGCCATTTCTTTCCAATTCTTGTGTAGATTGCCAGGAGGATATACTTCCTTGTGGAGGAGCGGGGGGTCCACGTGATGCTGCCAGAGCGAGCGTCGTTCGCTATGCATGGATAAAAGAAATGGCAAAAGAGGGGAACATTGGGAACTACCCCAATGAAGTTTTCGTACAAATGCACGAAGACCGATAGGGTGGTCACCGCATTCGGCGTAAAATCCAGCAGCCGAAAGCCATAGGTCAACATCTGATCTACGAAGAAGGCAGAGAAGTGGGGAACCATCCCGCAGTAGAAGCACGCCACAAAGAACGGGTACTTCCCTGCATTGGGTTGGGAATCGCCAGGGATCTCCACCGGCGCAGGATGCCCTTTGGTGGCCTTCCCCCACATCAGTGTGTACGTCAAAACGACGCCGTTCTCCTTCAGCACTGAAGGGTAGATGCTGACGCCACCCCTCCTTGCTGCCGCCACGGCGTCCTTCCTCGCGTGCACTTCCGGGCCGGCGCCTCTCCTGGTCCTCTTCGGCGGACCAGAAGTAGTAGCGGGTGCTGCCCTCTTGGGCGCCATGGAGAGCTCGAATGTAGACGGCGACGAAGTCAAGAGAGCAACGTGGGGGCTTTGCATTGCATGAGAGAAGAGACAGGGGAAGCGACAGAAAGGGAGGACTATGACGGGGATGAGCAACGATTCCGCAAGTTCCCTTTTTATAAAAGGGGGAATATGCAAAGGCCGCCTCTCCCAGTCTAGCATAGGCGCGTCTTTTTAGGCGCGCCCCTACGGCACCGCTTCAAACCACCTCTCCCAGGTCTCGCATTTAATGCGAATTGTAAGCGGGGCAGTAAAACCATCATTGCAACCGCAGTCAAGATCGAGATCCACGCCTGTGCATAGTTTTGGGCCTAGCCCAGCAGCGTCGCTGACTCTGGTGTTGCCCAGGCCCGCGGGCTCCTATTGGTGCACTAATGAACGGGCCCTTTAGGGCCCTGACTTGTGAACACGCAGTAGCCTCCTCCGCCTAGGCAAGCCTCCTTGTCAGGCAACGCCCCATCCCGCAAACACTACGCAACA
Organism: Hordeum pubiflorum; assembly: GCA_000582825.1. Classification (NCBI taxonomy): domain Eukaryota; kingdom Viridiplantae; phylum Streptophyta; class Magnoliopsida; order Poales; family Poaceae; genus Hordeum; species Hordeum pubiflorum. The sequence continues at coordinate 8,654 of CBMN011751197.1, forward strand.
AGACTGAGCCATCGACAAGCCTCCTTGCTAGTGAGGAAGACCCGACAGTCCGCCCCGTCCAAAAATGCTCCATTGCCACGCCCTTCCTCCACCTCACCGAGTCGTTCGACGCCATCAATGAGGTGTCGAGCGGGCAGGCTATTAGGTGGAACTTGTCGGAGTATGTGGCAGCTCCAGGGAATTATAGTAGCTTTAATGACACCCGTCCAGACGGCGTGTCAAGACAATAAGTGGTAGCTGGGCGAACGACACAGAAGGAGAGGCAGTCCTTCCCGGGGAGCGCCATCATGACACCTCACAACACATTTAATGCGCCTGTCCTAGTCCATCAGGGTTAGGTATTCCCACTACCATAGCCACTATTTACCCAGGTGTATTTACCATTTTAGCCATTATGGTAACCCCTTTAACCAATAAAAGGAGGTCCATGGCTACCTTTACAAAGACCGAAACCCTGTTCAATTGCATGCGTAGCAGCACCCTCGAGCTTCTTGCCGGTGACCGTGCTCCTTGTAACTTGTACACTCATATTCAATCACAGACACACCTGACGTAGGGTTTTATGCTTCCGAGCGGTGCGAACCTGTCTATACCCTAATCGCACTCCGGTTGGTGTTGCTCTTTAATTACGAAGATCTTCATAGTAGAACCGCAAAAGGGACCCGGATGGTCCATAGATGGTCGTACCCTGACAACCAGCATGACGGCGTGGTGGAGATGGTGGAGTCATAGTGCTGGCAGGGCTTCGCCAAGAGCCTCCAGAAAGACGAACTGAGGAAGAACGGGTGTAACGGGAGAGGGGCTGCGGCCATGGGAAGGTTTGTCATCCCCATTTTCCTCCCCACCTTAATATAGGCGTGGGAGGGGCTGGTGGCTTGCCCTCAAAGCCCCTAGGGTCGTTGGTTATGGGGGGAGGAAGGAATCCCTCCTTTCCTTCCCCACCGATCGTTATCCCCCATTTTTAGGGATCAAGATCTTATCCCTTCGGGATCTGATGCTATTCCTTTTAGGGGGCCTCACTATCTGCGTCCATGTGGGTCCCCCCATGTAGGTGGGCCCCACTCCGAAACCTTATAGAACAATCCCGATATAATACCGAAAAATCCCGAACATTTACTGGAACCCTGAATATGACTTTCCATATATAAATCTTTACCTCCAAACCATTCCGGAACTCCTCGTGATGTCCAGGGTCTCATCCGGTACTCCGAACAACATTCGATCACCAATGGAATTATCCCAATACTACTCTAGCATCATCGAACGTGAAGCTTGTGGACCCTACGGGTTCGAGAAACATGTAGACATTACCAAGACACATCTTCGGTCAATATCAAATAGCGGGAGCTAGATGCCCATATTGGTTCCTACATATTACATGAAGATCTTTATCAGTCGAACCTAGATGTCAATGATTCAGTCAATCCCTTATGCAGTTCACTTTGTCTATCGGTATGTTATTTCCCCGCGATTGATCGTTGGTATCTCCATACCTAGTTCAATTTCATTACCGGCAAGTCTCTTTACTCGTTTCGTAATACAAGATCCCTCGACTAACTCATTAGTCACATTGCNNNNAAGCTTCTTGTGATGTTGTATTACAAAGAGGGCCCAGAGATATCTCTCCGTCATACAGAGTGACAAATCCCAATCTCGATCCATGCCAACCCAACAAACACCTTCCGAGATAGCTGTTGAGCACCTTTATGATCACCCAATTATGTAGTGACATTTGGTAGCACACAAAGCATTCTTACGGTATCCGGGAGTTGCATGATCTCATGGTCTTAGGAACAGATACATGACATGAAGAAAGCTGCGATAAACATAAGTGATATGATCAAATGCCAAGATTATAGTCGCGTCTAGTCCATCACATCATTCTCCTAACGATGCGATCGCGTTATCAAATGACAACTCATGTCCCTAGTTATGAAACCTTAACCATCTTTGANNNACGAGCTAGTCTAGTGGAGGCTCACTAGGGACGTAGTTTTATCTATGTATCCACACATGTATCTAAGTTTCCGGTCAATAAAATTCTTGCATGGATAATAGATGATTATCATGAACAGGGAAATAT
>CBMN011751223.1:0-11830 GCA_000582825.1 Hordeum pubiflorum
CCCCCAGATCCGTCCAGTGCTCGCGTTGGCGGTGGCGGTCGGCAGTGGCAGCGGGTGTGGTTGCCCGAGTGCGGTGGTGGCTGGCCGCGCCCGATCTGCCGCTTCGTTGGCGATCTTGCGGCTAGTGGTGATGAACTGGACAGCGGCGGTCCTCGTCGCAGCGACGGGGAGCCTAGGCGTGGCGGCGTGCGGGGTGCTGGGGCCGGCTGCCCAGTTCCGACGGCTTCGACGGTGGACGTCGGGGGAAACCCCAGATCCCACACGGGATCGGGCGAGGGCTGCGTTTCTGTGTCGCATGCCTCTTGGGGCCTCGTCTTGGATGTTCCGCCGGCTGGAGGGACCGGTGGGAGCGTGCTGGTGGTGGTCGGCGATGGCGAGTTGTTTTGCATCCTTCAGCGACTTCGGGCATGGTGAGCTCCGGGTGAAAACCCTGCACCGACCTCAGTTGATGCCGGTGATGGCGGCGTTTTCGGACGCCGTTCCCCTCCATGGAGGCATCGTTTGAGGCGCCCCTTCATCACCTTCATCGGTTGTGCCTGTCGGTTGGTTTGGCTGGCGATGTCTTGCAACTTCGTCTTCGGCTAGGTGGGAGGTGTGGATGCCGGAGCGGCGGCTCCAGAAGATCGCCTCCTGTGTGTTAAGGTGTAGGGTGTCGGCTCTGTTCGCTTGGGCGGTAGAGTCCTCTGCTCGTTTGGAGCGCAGCCAGTTTTCCTTATAAAGTGGTCAACTCTCTTCTTTTCTATCAATGAAATGACAAATTGCCTTGTTTCAAAAAAGAATTTGGTACAGGCGGCAGTAGGCATTCAGATCGTCCAATTCCCATGCATCTATTTAGGTATGCCGGCGGACTGGCAGATGCTTCTCGATAAAATAAACAGATACCTCATGACAATAAACAACATGCCGGCGTGGGTGCGGAAGGAATTTGACTGACGACGTCGTGCTTGGTTGTGTCGTTGCAGCGGCGGAAAGTGCAAAGTTAGGTTGGAAGTTATTCTACAGGCCTAATTAAGGATCTGGGAGGGCTTGGGGTGCACTGCATCGACCGACTCCCTTGGCAAAAATATGATGGTTGTGACAAAAATGGAAAACACCCAACAAGCCTTGGGCTCAGATGACCTTTCCTTGCAACAAATCAGATAGGGCACTTTTTGCGACGACCACCAAGTTAATAATAATAATTGGGATCTAGTCGGACAGATGGCTTGACGACCAATTATTAGTGCCTAGTGACATTTTCAAGATCTCAGTCCGGAAAAACAGAAGCATAAATGTCGACGCCCTAACGAACGACAAATGGTTGCAAGATCTTGGAAACCACCTAACCAACGGTTGATCACCTGCCCCAGTTCCTCCGTTTAGCTGAAATGATTGACCATGTACAGACAACCGAGGATGACGATCGACGAACATTGTTTGGCGTTATGGGAAGGATGATTTCTACTCGATCGATCGGCAAGATGGGCCTCTACCGGCTGCATTTCATGAAGAAGGATTGGTTCAAGTTGTAGAGGACTAGGGCGCTCCACCAGAAGAAGACGTTCAAGTTGGATGGACGAGAGCGTGAGGACCTCAACCTCCAGGGAGGGAAACTCGATCTTGAGATTATTGGCTGGGTTGCTGTCGACAACAGGAAATTAGGATGACATTGAAAGTTTTACGGCTCCACTAGGACTAGGAGGGCTGTGACGAGAGACCATGACCCACATTTTGCTGCTCATCATCATCATCAGTAGCATTGGTTGGTGCAGAGAATAACCCTCAGAAACATCAGTGAAACCGGCAGGCCGGCCGTGATTACTTGTGTGTGTATGAAAATACACTAACCATGTATATATATATATATATATGGAAATACACTAACCACCACAGCAAGCTTTTTGTAGACTGCATGCTCAGGTTAAGGGGTTAAGAGGATAGCAGCACCAGGATGATGCGGCCTAAATGCTCCCTCCAACAGGTCCCTCACATATGCTAGGTGTATTCTCCTGCTGTCTTCATCATTAAAAGGGAAAATGGCCACATATAATCCGATATCTTGAAGGGTGGGAGCTGGCAAGTGCTGGACGCCAACCGGTACCCATCGGGCAGTCATTTCGGGCCGTAAATGGGCAGTCATTTCGGGCTGTAAATGTATTTCAAGCTTCTCTAGCTTGGGCATAGCCCCCTTTTCAAAGGTCAGTGACGCCTTTTCACAGTCGAAAATCAGGTGCTTGAGTGCTTGGAATGCCGTGATGGTCTCTGAATTTCCTTCAACAGGTGACAGCACAACGGTGCCAGGGATGACTACACTTTGTTCCCTTATGAAGCCTATACCAGTACCCAAATGGAAGTGGGCAAGTGAAGGAAGCCCTGCAAAAATACTGACACTATCGGCCACCTCCCTCACATCAATACGTAAGCTGCAGAGGCCTCGGAGCTGACCAATCCACTGGGGGCACCTTGGAAACTGGAATTTCTCCAGTTTGAGCTTCCGAATTCTATGAGAACCTTGAGGAAATGGTGTACTGCTGATCCAGCATGGACTATCTTCTATGTCATACATTTGTTCTCCCCAACAAATTAGGGTCCTGAGGCTGGCGGAAAGCTTGCAGATGGAAGAGTGGAAGGCATCCATATGCAATCTCATCAGTTCATCATTAAAATCCTGATAAGAAACCCCAAGTTCTCTCAAGTTGGTCAGTTCGCCGAGACCCTTGATATTCTCTACTGAGCTTAGAAACACATCTACACCTTTTAGGATGCGTAGGGATTTCATCCTACCGATTCCGTCAGGCAACACTATACCACCGACATTGAGATGTGATAACCAGGGCAAACTAACAATATCTGATGGCCAGTTAGAAAGGTAAGCATCACCTAGATCTATTGTCTCCAATTGTTGTAATTCCCCAACTTGATCAGGTAGCCTCACAGCACCATCATGGCCCACAATCTTTAAATACCTTAGGAGAAACAACCTACTAATACCGGTTAAGTCTATGTTGTTCCAAACATCAACATAATCATCTTGAATCTGTAGAACTCGGACGTACTTGAACACCAGAAAATAAGGTATATGTGAGGCTCGGTAAAGTAAGACTGACCGAACATGTGAACACCCTTTCATTGCTGCAACAATGCTGCTATCATCTTCACCATTGCGGTGGACTGAGACTCGACGGATCTTTCCACGTGCCCCTGTTTCATCTTCCAAACCATCAATTACATGAACAAAATTCTCTTCTGCGGCCTTGGATCTGATAAGCTCAAGGATTATATCATGTACTCTGAAGGAGAGCACCTCATTATTGTAGTCTTTCTCCCCTGGTTCGATCATACACCTATCAATGAGTTCTTTGAAGTACTTTCCTGCAACATCCTCTGCATCCAGCCTACCGCTTTTACTCACCACGAAACCTTCAGCTACCCATTGCCTCAATAAATCATTTGTATATATCTCCTCATCCTCTCGGTACTTGCAAATATAAAGCAGACATGGCTTGAGATACTCAGGAAGATGTATGTAGCTAAGATCCAATATTGACTTCATATATTCAATTTCAGGATTTCCTTCAACAATAGCAGCCAAAGATTTCCTTACATAATCCCAGGTTGACATTGGCTGATCCTCTAGAAGGCTTGCTATACTATTAATAGCAAGTGGCATACCACCACATTTTTTCAGAATATCAATTGAAATGTCTTTCAGTGCATCAGGGCAATCTTCTCCAGGACCAAATATTTTCCTAAGAAATAGACTTCTTGAGTCTTCTTCACTGAGTTGTTTCATCCTATAAACATTTTTGCTTTGATCTCCGCAACAGGCACGAGCAACACGTTCATTCCTTGTTGTTGTTATCACTCTACTGCCATGGTTGTTTGTTGGAAAAGCAGATCCAATAAGACCCCATGTTTTGGAGTCCCATATATCATCAATTACTATGAAGTATCTGCAAAAAACGCCACAACACATAAGAAACAAGATAGTGGTGGAATCTTAGTGAAGTTAGCAGAGGGTCATTTATAATTTTAAATATATATGTGAAGCATATCCCATACATGTGGATGTATTTCAATACCTACTACAAATATGTTGAAACGTACAAAGTATCCACACAACGTTGCACTGCGCTATGAGCAACCCCATCCCCGCATTTTGTGTCCTTTGTGATAATCTACATATATTTGTAGAAGTTTCATACAATTCCATTGTTGCTAATCTCTTTGCCATAGCCCATAGTCAGGATGCGTATTGTGGACTTTTCTTGACAACCATCATACCAATAGACTCTTACGCATAGCAATACTCGATAGTTTTTTCAATAAAGGATTATAAATTAATATCAAGTTGATACCAAGTACACCGGCCTCTGCGACAACACAATTTCAAGAGCTAGTCAAGACATATGTACACAACCGAATTATTAAAAAAAGACAAGACCCCGCCAAAGCGATCAATGGTTCGCACCAGGGAAACATCAACACCAACCACCACCATTGGAACACCCGAATTGTGAAAAAGATTCTCCAACAATGACACCTCTAGGAAGGGAATGGTGCACGAGCGCTAATGTCGCTGGATCCAATCAATGAGGCTAGATCATGGGTTTTCCCCCTGGAGTGAGATGCCAAGCAATCTCCAGACAATGCTTTCAACAAGGGAATGTCAAAAAAATAGTCATTGTCAAGTACAGCCAAAGTAGGTCAGGCATAGGGTTTTCACCATGGAAATTGAGACCTGGTACCGAATGAGCACCACCGTCTCTTGCTGCCCCCACTTGCCAAGATGAAGTCGCTTCTAAAAGCCACTGTCGCCGGGATGGGCACGCACGCACCATGTGCCTAGGATCTGGAAACTCTGACCCCATCCACGGAGTACGCACCCGGAAACAACTATTCATGCGCACAGTCCTGACGTAGACACCTTTTGAATCCTCGCATTGTCCTCTAAGGGCTAATAAATTTCTTTTGACGTTGGCAACACTGGACATCTTCTAGCTACTCGCCACTCGCAAACTTGTTGCCCCATTTTCATCGGGTATATAGCCATGTCCTCGCGCTTGTCCCTCCGAGGAAATGAGGGACACATGGGCACATAGGTAGAGGGACATCTGCGGCTGGTCGGCAACTACAATTACGTGGTTGCAACGGATGGCAATGCCTCTTGAGTATATATTCTTTGTACTACTAGTGTGGACAACAGATCTGTTTCCAGACATAAAAAGGAATATAGCTTCTGAATTATTATAAAATTTGTGTCAGGTCAACAAGACATCTAATTTGTAGGGAGAGGCCCTACACCGTCTTGTTCTATGTATGTTGTTATAAACCCTGGGTGCAAAATAACTTAGTGTACACCTTGGTGTCCTTATAATTATTTATTTTTTAATTTATGATCGGTATACAAAGATATATAAGATCTTACTTGCATTATAGATATAACATAAGAGTCCCAAAATATAGGTAAGAATATCATAAAAATCTGATAATTACAATTGATATTTGCGTTCTTACTATATTTTTTTATTTACGCAATTTTACAATGCTTTGGCAACAAATTTACATATGGTACATAGTTATTTACGATCTCTTTGACTTGTCGCCAAATCAAATTATCTGATCTTAAATCCATAAATTGTTATAGACGGTCGATGTAGAGTAAATCTGTGTGCATCCATGATAGTCCTATATATTCTACACACAATAGTAGAATAACTTCCTCTACATCCATATAGTATTAGGATTTTTTTAACTTAAAATTATGACTTTCTAATTTTTAAGATTTGATTCACTTGGGTTATAAGATCAATTAAAAATCATATATTTTTTGAAAAGTAATATGACAAATTATTTTAAAATTATCTAAATCACATAATTTTATATTTTTTTACTTGAAAGTTAAGTTTTCTATTCTTAATTTTACGCAATTTTTTACTTGCGTCATAATTTTTTTTTTCTAAATTCTAAACTTCTTTTAAAATTATGTTGTTATCCTACACTCAATGGTCAAATAAATTACCCTACAACAGAACTGGCCTTTTAATGCTTCATATCGCGCAAGGTTATGGCCGTACCATGTGTGATTCCCTCATTGTACATGGTTACCCAAGTAAGAACATGTGTGATGTGCTGGGCCAAAAGGATCGTGTGCGATGTAAGGCATATTGCACATGTTTGTGCCACTACACCGTGTGCGATTGGTCATATCGCACAAGGTTAGGGCCGGACCGCTAACTCTCAATCTCTCACTCACTCACCGACGAAGCCCTCCTTATAATCTGGACAGGATGAACCGCGGTGGCACAGCGTGGGAGGAGCTGGCGCCATAGTACATTGTGAACCCCACTTGGCCCACGGCCATCGCCCCCACATCGCATACGTGCTTTCGTCTGTGTGCAATGTGGCTTCCAGATCAGCAACATGCTGGTGGTGACGGGCACTACTTCCGTGTGTGATGAGACCTTTTAACAGTGTGCAGTGTGCAGTTTTGTAGTCGTGTTATTCTAGACCCTTGTAAAATTATGATGCTTTAATGAAATCTATAAGAATCATAAAATCTCACACGCATGCACACGCACATTCAGAGAGAGATTTGCTATTAGCCACCCTAGGTCCATAATAGGATATTTTGCACGTACGGTATTTGTACAACATTTGATTTTAAATTTACAATGATATTCAAATAATGACTACGTTGTTGATTCACACCGTAAAATACGACCATAGAATCATAAAATATAACTAAGAAACTGAACTATAACATTTCCACATAAATTTTTTGTTGTAATGTTGCGATTTTCCACTACTTTGGCTAGCAAATCATATCTAATGGCTTTTGTCCCCGGATGCAAAATAGTGCTGCCCAAACTACAAAAGCACTGCCATTGGAGAATCGACACTTTCAGTTTATCCATTTGATCATGTAGACATCGAGCTGCCCAAACTATGGAAGCTTGGTTGTCTTTGCTAGTTTAACAGGGTGTGACTTAGTGGAGACCGCAAGCCCGCAACCACATATGCATGCTAATTAGGACAAAGTAAAAGGACATGCCGAGTTATCAAGAAAATATTGAATTTGAATTCTTCAATTTAATGATGTGTACCTCTTATCCTCGAGAAATTCTTGGAGTTCCTTGATGAGCTCCTCCACATCCAAGTTCGGTCCACTGAAGTTCTTGTTCAGTTCACGGATGATTTTTGTCAAAACTTTCTCCACATCAGGATTCTGACCCACCGAAACAAGAGTTTTATGATCGTATTGTGCTTTAAGATTTTTATACACTGCATTTGCAAGTGTGGTCTTGCCCAATCCTCCCATTCCGACGATAGAGACTACCCTGAGCTTTTCCTTTGGCACATTGCCATCCTCCTCAAATAGACTTATTAGCTCATCTCTTCGCGTTTCGATGCCAACGAGTGGTTCTTTACATTCGTATAGAGCCGAAACCCGATGGTCTTTAATATCAGCTTTGGTGGTTGCATTAGCTACAACATGTTCCACGTTGGACTCTTTAAGCTGTTGGGCCTCATCCTGAACTTGTTTGCTGATGTGGTGTTTGATCAAGTCGCCGATCGGCTGGTGACTCTTGCCCTTCTCCAAGAGGAAGCACATCTCGTGTGTGAGCTCCCTGAAGCCACTCCCATCAGAGCCAGGCTCGCTGTGCACCAGGAAACCGTCAACGAAATCCTCTAGATCATATGACATCTCCTTGACATTACAGGCCCAATCCTTGACCAGCTCACTGAGGTTGGCCTGCTGCACATCTGACACCTTGCGGAGTACCTTCTGCATATTCACCAGCTCTTTCGAGAGAGACTTGACGTCTTCCTTGACGCTCGTCTCCAGATTGAACTCCTGTTGGAGCACGCCCAGCTTGTGGAGCAGGCTGCCCATGGCCCCCCTTGTGACATCCATGGCTCGGTCGCTGGCTATCCGTAGGTAGGTCATGTTCGTAGGTTGACTGTGTGAAAAGTTTTCTGGTGGGTGGAAATTACTGCGATCTAGTTGTTTGGTATATTGTCCCCGCGCGCTTGAACTCATGTCCTAGTATATATGCAGAAAAATTATGCACTTGGATTAAATAAACTCATTTCAGCGATAGTGCTCGTTGGATTATCGATCTAACAAAGCTTACCATGGTAACTGCCTCTGCATTCTCGCTGCTACCAATTTTGTTTTTGCCCTTTCTGGAAGCATACTCAACTCTCTTCTTCGCCTGGGAGCATAGAAATTAATTCGTCAATAAACAGTCCTGCAGAAAGGGACAGAAGACCCATCAAACACATTAAGACGGGTTACAATTGATCACCTCGAGGACTTCCTCAGCTAGCATGTTGGTGTCTCCTCTACGCTTGCGATTTTCTTGGGGCTTTGTAGGCTCATAGACAATCATCAGATCCACCTCATCAACAACTTTGCCGGCCTCTGCACGGGACATGCGTTCTGTGATATCCTCTTGTCCAAGACCCTCAGTCGCTTCCACTTGCATGCTCTGCACGATGAACTTGTCGGCATGGTCATGCTCACGAACATCTCCTGCCTGCACTGTTATTGTCACAACATACATAGATCCCGATTGCACAATGCCTCTGACAGGTTGTGCGCTGTACTGTGGTGCGCTTGGCAGTTGGATGTTGAAGGCAATGCAGTTACGTGTACTATTGGTTAGCTCAACTGAGCATGATATCTTATCCTTTAGCTCAGAAGCTAGCCGTATTTCAAGCGGCTCAATCTTAAGCATGTCATCTTCGTCCAAAAGAGGGCTCATCTGCGATGAAAGAGCAATATGTGTTTAGATGATGATGTATATATACTCCCACCATTTTTAGAAGTTGCATTTGTATGAAGGCAACAAGTTCTATGTGTATTTAAACTAAACTTCTATGTTTATACTGTTCAAACAAAAACTTGTAAGTTTATGAAGAAAAAATATCGATGATGTAACAAAAACGAAGTGTTTTTTGAGGGTATGACATGCTAGCAGGCATAAATTTTTAGATCACACGTGGAAACAAGATTACAGACGCAACCCCAACAAATATCACATGCCGTTCCTACTCTTGCAAGACATCACATGGAGCAGGAAATTGTTTGGGGCCTCAGAGGCGAGCCGTTCCTACTCGTATATCTTACAAACATCGGCCACAGTACTGATGAGAAGGACCAGAGAACTCACTTAATAACGCAGCTCTGGGTTAGAATTGAATTTGGCTTCCATTTTTGTTGGAGCCATCTTCTGCCAAACACACCCTAAGTCTCCTAAATTCGTTTTTTCTACTGTTAGCCCAACTAACCAGGCAACCAGTTATTTATGTTAATTAACCTACCAATGATAGGATTAGCTAACCTATGTATTTAACCCTGCAACCAAGTTAACACAGCCTTAGAGTTGACTAATTGACTGTTCCACACTTCATTAGCCCTCTGATCTCCCTTTTGGCTTGAAATGATGCATCCCTTTCCACAGTTTGATGACAAGGTATCTTAAACTAGCTAGCTTACCTGGCCGGACGTGCTTTCAGATTCACGCAGATAGCTGATTATCTTCGATATGAAAGGTCTAGCTTCCGGGTTTTGTTCCCTGCAGCGTTCTGCTATGTAGATGCATCTAGTTATTTGGTGGTATTGTAGTTCCATCGGGGGCTTCTTCCATCTGTGTCTCCACCTTCGAAGTACCTACATTTAACAATTGTTGATTATTATTTGTGATAATCCCAGAATCTTACAGTGCAAACTATGTCCATTAAGACACGATGTTTATATTAGATATGCCAGTCAGTAGTATAGTAAAGTGCGAAGAAAAGATGCATGCTTGTGCAATAACGTAAGTGAGAGAAATCACCCTTACGTTATTTTTGTTAGGGATGTCCTTACACCCTGTTACTAATTCTATGATTATGAGACCCAAACTATATATATCACACGCGGGTGTAGTTTTGCCATCTTCCATGCATTCTGGAGCCCAATATCCTCTACAAGAAAATACGATAGTGTGAAGCATTATGACACAAGTAGATGTAGGGCCGTAATGATAGAAAAATTTCAATTGGTGGTTCTTCTGATGCACAGCTTACCGTGTTCCGTAACATTTACCCACAGTGTGCGAGTTTTCATTTGGTCTTGCCAAACCAAAATCCGTGATTTTTGGAATTATATATTTTCCATCTTGATCTAGTAATATATTTTCCGGTTTAAGGTCCATATGAATAATATTCTTTTCCTTGTGAAGATAACGCAGGCCCTTGCAAATCCCGATGATTATTTCATAACGTGTTTCCCATTCAAGTCCTCTTAATTCATCTGCGGAGGAATAAATACGTAGAAAAGCAAAGAGTTATGTTAAACAACATAAAGAGCAATGATAGAACATTTTTAATTCAAGTCTGTCCCTAACTGTTGACCTTGAGTTGAAAATGGAGCACTGGTAGAGGCAATAAGGTAAGGAGGTAAAGAAAAAGCTGGCATCAAAATGAAATAGGATCGTACCGGTAATGTGCTTATCAAGGCTTCCATTGCTGATGTACTCGAAACAGAGCAATCTTTCTAATACGTTGGGAAAGATGGGTTCTCCAGACCGATCATATTCTATAATTTTATATGTGCTAGAACAGAAGCCAAGACAGCGGACTACATTTCGATGATTATTATAATGCTGGCTAACAAACTCACGACGAAATAGCTTGTCATCAATTGTATTTTCGTTTATATCGATCCTCTTGACAGCAACGATCCGTTCTCCGAGTACACCCTGTTGGCCAGCGTAAAAAATGATGCTCAGCTCTAACATACCAAACCAGAGTGTGTCCAACATATTAAATTGAGATTTTGGTGGACTCGAAATCTTAAAAGTAAAATACAATATTGTGCTACCTTGTAAACTTTTCCAAATCCTCCGTGGCCAATTTTCCTCTCTTCAGAGAAATTATCCGTGATGTCCCGTAACAGTTCGAATGACAGATTCTTGGGGTCCTCGGCTCCGACAAGTATACGCTCCAGCAAACGTTGGTCCTCCTCCATATATTCTAGGTACACGGTGTTATTCAGAACTAGAGCATGGAAGAATTAGTTCGGTTGAGCAATTCGTAGGTGGGAAATGCTCACCTGTCTGTATGTAGTCTAGGAAGCACAAACTGGAGCTGCTCCAAGCGATTTTAGCACAAACTGGAAATGGTCGCAAAGATTGTTCTTAAGATAAATGTACAATGATGTGTATAGGAAAATTACAACTAATCAGTACATATGTGCACATGTGCACCCCCCATTGTAGCAATGAAATGCTTACCTCCCAAGGAGACAGACAGATCTAGATCTAGGGATTTACCTCCTGCTCCTGGCTGTATGTATGTTTGTGTTACCCTGAACAGAGCAGAGGATGGGGAGAGAGTGCCATGGCGGGCTGTCAGCTATGAGGAGGGGAGTTGGCCTTGCCTCCCTAGATCTGACGCTGTGAGGTGAGACGGCCAGGGAGAGGGAGGGGAGGGGTGGAGGGTGAAGGGAGAGCCGGTGAGGATAAGAAGGGAGAGGCGGCGCCCGGCCGGTGAGGAGGACGAACGAGCCGGGGGTGGGCGGCGCAGCTTGATCCAACACAAACTCTGAAGAGAAGAGGGCAAAACAAGTTGACTGCTACATCAAAACTCTGAAGCAGAGCAAAACAAGCAGGAGGCGGCGCTCGGCCGGTGAGGAGGACTAACGAGCCGGGGGCGGCGAGGAGGTGGGAAGGGAAGGCGGAGACTTGGAGGGAGCTGATGGCCGACCATACCTGGCCAAACGGGCGGCCCGGCCCGGCACGGGCACGGCCCGTGCTAAACGGGCCTGGCACGGCACGGCCCGTCAGGGCACGTTTAGCAA
>CBMN011751232.1:0-11050 GCA_000582825.1 Hordeum pubiflorum
AGGAGGGGGGGGGGGCAGTAGAACAAAAGAATAGAGCACGTAACAGGAATAGACTCTCGGACAACACAATCTACGCCCTCCGATTATTTCCCCTAGACCCGCAACATAGACTCTCGTGCTTGACCCCCTGTCTCCGCCTCTGCTTTTCGTCCAGATTGTCCACACTTCAACAGTTGCCCCCACACTTGAGATTGCTTTGCTTTGCTGGGAACAAAGAGTTCCCCTCTCTAAATAAATCCTCCGTTCCAGTATGGGGCCTCTGGATATTCAAAGACACACAAACAACTTGCCAGATGAATCTAGCCAAAGTGTAGTGAAATAACAGGTGATCCACACTTTCTTTCTTAGAGCAAAAATGGAATTGCTCACTTCTACTTCATCCCGTGCCTATCAAATTATCCTTATTAGGATATTATTCTTCAAAAGCAACGATAGGAAAAAAATTATCGTCAAAGGTACTTTGATTTTCCACATACTTTTATAATGCTCCACAGCCACAACTCCGAGTTGCAAATATAAGGACCGCACAACAAATTTGCCTCCATTCAGTTTCCACTTCAACTTGTCTCTATCATCACTTCTCTCAAGACTTTATTGTAACTGTTGCCATTGATCTTCAGCTTATCCCCAAAGAGTCTTCTAAATCTCAATCTGTCCAAACCAGCATCCAAAATTTCGATAACCGGACTTTTGCTTTGAAAAGTTGATGTTGTATAGTCTAGGGAATTGACCAGCCAGGGTACCTCCACCTAGCCAGTCATCTTCCCAGAACAAAGTACCTTCACCATTTTCAATCTCTCTCACCACATATCTCAAAAATATAGAGTAGCGCGAAAACCCCTTATAGAATTAGCATATTAGTGACTCGTCCAAAAGTGCACACACCACTAGTAACGGGCCAACGTACTAGTTGCGTATGGTCTGGTAGGACGCCACAAATAACCACTTTCTAGTTGTGGTCCCACTAAAAACTAGACCATGTGGCTTATGCATATACCAATGGCGTCCTCTTATAGGCAAACGCCACTAGTAATCTCTGCGTAATTATATGTCCAAATTAAGTTATTTTCTAAATTTGTAAATTAAATAGATGTATGCAATAGAGTAAGCTCTATTTTTTGTTGAACATATTTATATTATACTCCCTCTGTACCTTAATACTTATAGCTAGGAGACCTTGTACTAGTTCTCCCCAACAACAAGTATTAAGGTACAAAGGGAGTATAAAAATTAAAATACCAATAATAAGCAAATAAAAGTTAAACAGAATTTTCTCAAGAAAATGTTTGAATTTATTCTTCATCGGTTTGCCTTGAATTTTTTCTACACTCGGCATACACCATTGTAGCTTCCAGGTACATTTTCGTATTTTTTTTAAATCCATCTGATGTATTTAAGTCATTAAGTGCAATTTTTTATATTTAATGGATATAATTCAAATTTGAACTGCCAGTACACGAAATAACAGGCACAAGTGGGTTAAAATCTTATTAGTGTTATTGATCTATGTTGAGGACTTATCCAAGAAAATAAAAAGAATTCAAAAAATGGGAGGACAAAGAGGATGCCTTGTCTTGTTCAGGTTTGTGCTTTTTGAGAAGGAAGCACTTGTAGTGGAGGAGGAAAATTGGAGGAATGTGTGGTGGTCTCAAAAGTGATGCAAGAACATAGGTGGATATGGTTGGGTTGCAATCTTAAACTGCAGAACCTTTTGCACATGCCATAGATCTTGTTGCATTTATAAATATTCTGGACATTACCACACCCTCGTATAAAGAAGAAAGTATTAATACACGTTCTGGTGCGCTATCGCCCTCTCCTTGTTTACATCAAAAAAGAAGAAGAAAGGAGAGCCGCTATTCACAGCAGTGGCAGGCAAGCCATATTCCCCTTTCAACACGGGGAACGAATCTGAGACAGCAACCGTACCTTGCTAGTGGAAGTGGCTGTCCCCTCTCGAGCCCTTTAAAACCGTAGCACCTTGCTGGTGGCCGGAGCACCAACTGCATAGGACAGTAGTAGCTCGCAAAGCCTCACAGAATGGGCACCATGGCCCTGCTCCTCGTCCTGCTAGTCCTAGCCTCTTCGGCCTTTGCGCAGGACGGGGTGCTTCTTGGCCGGAAGGGCAGCATCGTCGACGAGCTGACGAAGAACCCGCAGGCTGGGCCGGGGAAGTACGCCGTGATCTTCGACGCCGGCAGCACGGGGACGCGGGTGCACGTCTTCAGGTTTGACAAGAAGATGGACCTCGTCAAGATCGGTGACGACATCGAGGTCTTCGCCAGGGTAGGGTGCAAATCCGTTGCCTTGTTCCTGGTCAAGCTCCTGTACCCGCTCCTTAGTCCCCATCCTCCTCATCGATAGCCACGCATGCCCATCATCGATTCATTAGTGGATCATATTATGTCAGTATCTTGACATTGCTCTGTTCTTTTTGGGTGCAGGTGCAACCCGGGTTAAGCTCATACGCTGGGCGACCGCAGGAGGCTGCCAAGTCTATGCTGCCTCTGCTTGGCAAGGCCAAGAGCGTTGTCCCGGGGTCCCTTATGAAAACGACTCCCCTTAAACTGGGAGTACGTATAGAAAAAGAAATGGAATTCAGTTTCAGAATAAGAAAACCATCCTCTGAACTCTGCTAATCAAACACTGATAGGGGTATTTAAATAAGTTTTCCGGTTAAACACCTGATGAAATATTACTGATACACAGTCTGGGGGTGATATACTGATATTCTCCTTTTTGAAATGAAAAATGAAATGATTCTGAGTTCTCATACTACGACTTCCCCGCCAAAAAAGAAAAAAACTACTGACTACAACTACCCCGGCCGCTATATAAAAAACCAGTGAGGAACTGAGGGTGCACCGTGTGCATATTCTAGAGTAAACTTGAATTATTAAAAAATCTAAAAGATGAACATCTAAAGTAAATCAATTTGATCCTCAAAGTATATATGTTTTGTTGCGGAAATGAAATGTGCAGGCGACGGCTGGACTCAGACTCATCGGAGATGAGCAAGCAGAGGAGATTCTTCAAGCGGTAATTACTTTCATCTTGCACATGTTACTCTCGGTTGTATGTATCACGGAAGAAAGATGCACCGCTGAACAAGGCCTGGAAATGATAAACTTATTACAGGTTAGGGATGTCGTCCACACAGAGAGCAGGTTTAAGTACAACCCAAAGTGGATCAACGTTCTCGAGGGATCTCAAGAAGGATCTTACATATGGGTATCATAGCAACAACCAATCCCATGTATATATGAGCAATGGATTCATATACACCTGCATGCACCTTATGATCTTTGTACATGCATGGCAGGTTGCTCTGAACTATCTGCTGGATAAGTTAGGAGGAGACTACTCGAAGACGGTAGGCGTGATTGATCTCGGAGGTGGGTCGGTGCAAATGGCGTACGCAGTCTCCGCAGATGCTGCGGCGAATGCTCTGGCGGTTCCTGATGGCAAGGACCCCTACATCACAAAGGAATACCTCAAGGGAAGAGACTACAACGTTTATGTCCACAGGTCCTGTTCCGAGTCCTGACTGACATCACTCTTGTGTTGTAGTTTTGCATTTCGAACATTGAAGAGAAAAATATGAATGAATGCAGTTACTTGTACTACGGCGGTTTAGCCGCTCGTGTGGAGATCCTGAAGGCGAAGAAGGGTCCATTTAGCTCCTGCCTACTCCGTGGATTCAGTGGTACGTATGTGTAACAGAAACAACAGAGGAGCATAGCCATGCTGCAGCATTCTTGGTTGCATTTCTTGTTAACAATGGTAGCTTGTTCCATCAAGGTAAGTACACCTACAATGGCGAGGACTACGACGCATCAGCCTCGCCGGAGGGCGCGGCGTACGACAAGTGCAGGGAGTAGATCGCCAGGGCGCTGAGGCTGGACGCGCCCTGCGCGGCCAAGAACTGCACCTTCGGCGGCGTGTGGAACGGCGGCGGCGGGGCCGGCCAGGACACCCTCTACGCTGCGTCCTTCTTCTACGGCAAGGCCACCCAGGTCGGGTGGGTCGACAAGGGCGCTCCCAGCGCCACGTCCAGCCCGGCGGCATTCCGGGCCGCCGCCGAGAAGGTGTGCCCGCTCAGCGTCCGGGAAGCCAAGGCCGCGTACCCCGGCCTCCTCGACGTGCCCTACGCCTGCATGGACCTCGTCTACGAGTACACCTTGCTCGTCGATGGTTTTGGACTGGCGCCGACCAAGGAGATCACGCTGGTGGAGAAGGTGAAGCACGGGGAGTACTTGATCAAGGCGACGTGGCCGCTGGGTGAGGCCATCGAGGCCGTCGCGCCCAAGAAACGAGTTGCTCGATTTCTACTCTAATAATCTTCCCGCCGTCGGCCGGTAGGATCGATTGTGTTGTGTTTTGTGCCGGACGTGATCTGTATCGCTCGATGGATCGATTAGCAGCAATAATCTCTGATGAGAAAGTAAAGAGAGATTTGCTCTTTCGCGGTAAATTTGTCGGTATAAAACTATAGAGTATAAACATCATAAGTTTTGAAGAGAGTACTAATTTTACAAAATTAAGTGTCCACCGGCTCTCAAATTTGAATAGTCAAAATGAATTCTCAACAAAATCCTCCTTCTCTCTTGCGTGCCGACCCAGCTACGTGCCTGCTTGCCTCTGGAGACCACCCCACATGCTGGCTGACGCCCTGCAACCCCGTCGACCTCCAGCCGCCAAATTCTGGTGAGAATCCGAGTAACTTATTTTCTTCGCTCTTTCATCCTCCATCGTCTCTGGCCATGGCGGTGCTCCGCCTCGTCGTCCTTGCCTGGCGGCTGTCCGCACTATCGTCTCTGGCAAAGAGCAAAGATGCACCTCCTGCAGAGGGACGAGGCTCCCTGATGTACTGCAGGTGCAGTTGGGTCACGTACATGTGGGCCCTCCTGCCAGTGACCCAACTGCAAACTGCAGTAGTACATCAGGGAGCTAAGTCTTGCGCGGAGGAGCACTACACAAGGAAAGCTCAAGCTACAAAAAAAAGTGGTGGCCCGTCATCATCGATTCCAATGCATCTTTATGTTCCGGACCATGACATCGCGCCACTAATATTAGGATGAAGACCATTGAGACGAAGAAGCCATGGCCAAATGTTGCCGGCTTTTTCGACTACTTCATCGCACGCTTACGATCATATTTCTCTTGTGGAGCATCTATCCTAGCTCGTACCTAGTTTATGGAATTATCTAGCAGCTAGAAGTCATCGTGTTTGGAAGGAAAAAAGGAAGAAGGAAGAAGAATGTAGAAGTAAGAAAAGGAGGGACATGTGGGGTCTAGTTCGTTTCATGAGTTAAGTTTGAGGATTTGGTTAGCTCTGCACTTTTTTTTTAACTTCTCATGCTCGAGAAGTGAAGATTTGGAAAGGTGTTCAAGGAATTAATTGTTGAGGATTAAATTAGAAATGCTCCAAGAAGATAGAAACAACGAGCTAGGCTGATTTTGCAGGCGCTCCTGCAGTTTTGCATTTCTTCAACGCTGACGGTTTGGGTTACCAAGTGATGGTTTCCAGCGTCGCGTTTGGGCTCAACCTCATCGTTGCCGTCTTGCCCTTTGGGGTGACTAGGGGGAACTCTATACCAGACAAACGTGAGCATGAAGCACCGTTCTTATTAGTGAGTCACTCGTGTAGCACATGTGCACATGAAAGCTCATCCTTCCACAACCCACGGTGATGCTGTTATTCTTTGTTGATGGTGATAGTGTCGAGCTTATGAACATGGAGGAATATGAAGGGAAAACGATCCTGATCGACATAGAGAAAAGGCAACATATCGAGGGTACGCAGCATGCTGAGCGTATATGTCAAGTATACATGTTTGTATTTTTTTGTCTCGGTTATTGTTACTCTTTTCGACGCTATTCTTTAAGTGATATGATATCTCCGTCCCCTACAAGATATCTGTGGCGACTTTATTAGTCTCAAGATCTACCGGCTTAGTCGTCGGAGATGCTTATAGGGTATAGGGTGCGCTCCTTCAGGGTTAAGTGTGTGTGCGTGTTTGTGAGCATCTGCGTATATTTTGTGTACCTAAAAAAGTATATGTCAAGTATCTTAGTATATCACAATGTTTTTATTAACTGAAATATACATTATTTAATAAAGGATATTTCTTTTTTCAAGGCTTCTGCTTTTTTCCGGGAGTTGGTTCTAGAACTGGACTCTGTCGCCTAAACGACCGGAGTTGACACCCTACAACAAGATCCAAAGTTCAACACACACGCGCGAGCGCACGCTCGCACACGCACACGCACATGCACCAGGACCGAGTACCGAGCGAGTTGATGACTCTAACCCAAGTGATTAGAAAAGACACACTGTAACAGTAGGCATGGGGTGCATACGTTACCAGACTTTACATAAAGAAGTCGTCGGACATGATAATTTGAAATTTTTGCAACGTTTAAAATTTTTATGTTGAAATTTATCACCTAGAAGTACAATAGTTATTCATAATGCTCATGTGTTGTTAATAGCGAACATTATGTAAGTTGTCAGATTACTCATGGATTGTCGATTCCAAAACTAGTTCTTCGCCGCAAACACCAATGTACTACGTGACTACCACAATGGTGAATATGATTTAACACATTGGATAAAATGTAGCATGGGTAGCTGGTAACTATACTTTTCTTATATTGGTAACTATAGTTTGGGCAGCTTGATAACTACAGAAACATTATGTTGGTAACTTCAGCATGCGCAACCTGGTATGTTTAGTGTGAGCAACCTGGTAACTATATAGCATGGGAAGCCTGGTAAGAATAGCTTGGCGACTTTAACATTAGCATCCCGAATCATGTTAATTATTATAGTACATGTAGCCCGATAACTATATTTAACCATGTTAGTAACTATAGCACATGATGGATTGGCATAAACTAAATTTTCATGTTATTCTCATGATTCAAAAATCCATATGCATGGACCAGATACCAATAGATGTTGATAATGAAAGAGTTGGATGCTTGCCATACAATGTTGATACTAACTCTAGTAGGAAAAAAAATGTGTGAAGGTATTGGACTTTGAAGCATTTCGCCGAGCACCTTTCACAAGAAACATCCATACAAAGGTTCACTTGAAAACTAGCAACGACGATGGTAGCAGTGGCTACCAAGGCCGATCACATGAACCACAACAACAACAACAACCACAATCTCATGATCAATGTTAGATTTGTAAGAGGTATCATGCAGGTGGCGCACGAGAAGGCTGGTGGCCCCACGAAAACGACAACTGTCATAAGGAGACAGGGGGAAATGCAGTCACTAACTCCTATGGGTTTGATACAAACTGGTATGCAGATATCGATGGCACCGACCACATCACAGAAGAACTCGACAAGCCAATGGTGTGGGACAAGTATAATGGAAAAGATCAAGTGCGCACACAACCAATGGTTATGGTATGATAATTACTTACATTGGTTGTTCAATTATTAAAACTCCCGTGAAAAAATTACAACTCGGAAATATTTTACATGTTTCTCAAGCATCAGAGAATCTTGTCTCTTGTTCATCGTTTTACCCTTGATAACCATGTTCTTACATAATTTTAGCATTCTTTCTTTTTGATTAAGAATCTGGTAACAAGGAAAGTAATTCTTAGAAGAAAGTGGGTGGGAGGCCTCTACCCACTCTTCTCACCTTCTTTGTGGTCAAATAAGCAAGACTTTGTCGTCACCAAGCCGTCGTTGGAAAAATGGAATAGTCGTCTGGGTCATCTATACTTAGTTATTGTTAAATGTGTTCTTAGCAAAAATAAACTTCCTCATTCTCAAGAGTCCAGTGAAATTCCACATTCTTTATGCTATAGAAATGTACATTCTTTGTACCACGAGTACTAGGATGAGGGATTTGTTTATGACAGGAGGGTCAAACTATAGAACTGAAGAAAATTGGGAACCTCGCAATTTTCATATTCAGGAGTTAACCAGAGTTGGTCTATTCTCTACTCCTATAAAAATGTGAGTTGGTGGTGATGGTGTGTCTTCCTTTGTGTCATTTGCACCGTACGATCTGAAATCTAAGGCTGAGAACCAGACTGGTTGTACCCAATCTAAGCAATACTCTGGAAGTTTCTCATTCTCTCGCGAAACAAGCGAGTCTTCGAGATAGCACACCCCACACCCCCCGCAGCACACTCCTGCCCTTCCCTCAATCGCCTGGCCTGCCTCCCGCCTGAGCGAATCCCCGTCTCCTGGCACGCCATGGCCAGCGAGATGCCTGACGCAGATGGAAAGGCTGGTTCCACCTGCAACACCATCACTGGTGCGGCGAGTTCATGCGGCCAGCGGTCCTGGTTCCTCAAACCAGCGCCGCCACCATGTGGGATTCGAGTGCCCAACACTACTCGTGGTCGCCGCCCTCCTCCACGTTCGTATTCTTCCTCAGCGCCCTCCTTCGCTCAGGGGCTACCAAGCCCGTAGGACATGTGGATGTAGAAAGTGGGACACCAGAGGGGTGCCTTGCAAGCATGCGGTGTCTTGCATCTACAAGAGGAAGGAGCACCCATAAGATTATATAAGTGAGTTCTTCAAAAAACCATATGTACCAACTTGCATACAACAACATGATCTACCCAGTGCCTGATAAAAGTGGTTGGACAAAGACTGACACAATAGACATTGATCCACCTATTTTTACAAGGCATCCAGGGAGGCCAAAGAAAAATAGAAGGAAAGGAATTCATGAGGTGCCACAACCCAGTGGCAACAACAGGATGACAACCACAACCTGCTCAAACTGCAACCTACAAGGTCACAAGTACACACATTGTGCTCAACCATTGAGGCCTGACTTAGAGATTAGGAGAAATAAGTACAAAAGTAATAGAAGGATACCTGACTATGTTATAGCACAAGAGGAGGAAGATGTCACACAAAAATAGGCATATGTTGCACAAGAAGGGCTTGACCAACAAGAGAAGTATGTAGCACAACCAGAAAAGACAATGGAAGAAGAACTACCAGAGGCAGCAGAGAGAGCAGCTGCAGAGAAGGAAGCTCAAATTGCAACCAAGCATGCTGCCCAGGTGGCTGCACAAAGAGCACCTGTTGTAGCTCAAAAGGCACTTGCAACAGCTAAAAGGGATGAACAAAAGGCAAGAACTGCAGCACTTCTAGCAAATCAAAGAGCACAAGCAACAACTCAGTTGACAGCTCACGAGTGTGAAAGAGCAGAAGAACAAGCAGCAGAAATAGTAGGATCTGTGCCAGCACCAAGAGTTGGAAGAGGAACAACAAGAGGCGGAAGAGGAGGAAGAATAGCAACCACACCAAGAGGTGGAAGAGGAACAACAAGAGGTGGAAGGGGAGGAAGAAAAACAACTGCAAGTGTTATAACATCAACAACATCTGCAAGAGGTGGAAGAACAACATCTGCAAATGTACAACTAACTCCAACAAACATGGTAACTCACTAACTGTAGTAACCACCTATTTTAATTCCACTAACTATTATTTCACTGACTGAACTAACTATATACTGCTATTTCACATGATACTAACCTTGGCATCCTCCTGGACCAAGCACTGGTGGAGGCAGGGGCATGGAAAAAACACCAGTCACAAGAGGTAGGGGCACATCAATGAATGGCAGGATGATGGGCCACTTCACAGTCAATGGGAACTACTAGAAAGAATGAAAATTAGCATATTTGTGAAAACCAACTTCCATATACTTGTGAATGCATGAAACCTTTTGGTGTCTTCCTCGGACTTGCGAGTGATAGTTAGCGCAGTTCATGTTATTTTGTAAGTGCAATGGCACAAGACATGTTGATTGTAAGTCTGGTGGCACAAATCATATTTTGTAAGTGAAGTGGCACAAGACATGTTGATTGTAAGTCTAGTGGCACAAAACCTTCTGATGTTATGCTAGTAAGTGCAGACACAAAAGACATGTTGAATGCAACCATTTCATGATGTTATGTTTGTAGGTGTAGTGTCACAACATTTGTTGAAAAGCTATGTTGTAGCTGTTTCAAATATATATCCATTTTGTTCAAATCATATGTGTGTTCAAATATATTCTCAGTTTGTTCAAATATATGTTCAGTTTGTCCAGCATATGTGTGCCACTATCAAGTATTGGTCACATGCTTATTGACAAATGCACACAGGACACATACAAGATACTCTCAAATACCACATGTTTGATTTGTATTCAATCTCAAATACCACATGATCACATACTAAATGTTCTCTTCCACCAGATACATAAATACTCATAACACTCAAAGCCTAAACAGGAAAACAGGAACTAAAACTCCTCCAACAAATGTAGCAACTGCCAGTTAGATTTTATTATTCCTATTTTCTTCAATTTCCTTCTTCTTCTCTTATGCCTCTTTCCTCCTCCTCTTCTCTTCATTGAAAATAACTAGATTTCGCTATGCTCCTTTTCAACTCTTGCTTCTAGCCTAGCCCACAATCTCTGCAATGCCCTGCATTTTCTCAGGCCAATCATCTAGACAATACACAAAGTCGCACATGTCTTGCCCTGAACAAAATCAGAAATTGCAATTACCGGCTCAGTTCAGACCCTACGTGCACTGTCCTCTGCTTCAAATCCATAGGAGAGAAATGGTTGTCTCCTTCCGGCGCATCCTTCGTGTGCGGCGGCGGCGGCACGACCTTTGTGCATCTGCGGCACGGCCTTCGCGCAGCGGCGGCGGCGCGGCCTTCGTGCGTCTGCGACGTGGCGGCGGCGGCGGCGGCGATGCGGCCTTCGTGTGTGGCGGTGATGGCGGCGGCGGCAAGGGGTGGGACATAAAATGGGGGAGAGTGGGAGAACCAGGTCGTCGCGCTCCTTCTAGTTCTTTTTGCCCAGGTCGTCGGTGCCACTCTGGTGCTGCTGGCATGGCAAGTTTCGGCCATGTGGTGCCTGACAAATGGGGCAGGGTTTTTAGTTTTGCAATTAGGAGAGGCAGGTATGAGGGTTTGGGCACAGCTGAAAGGACGTGGATGTCGNNNAGAGGGGGGTGAATAGGCGTTTTAAAATAATTACGGTTTAGGCTTGAACAAAT
>CBMN011751263.1:0-10371 GCA_000582825.1 Hordeum pubiflorum
TCCTTCCTTCCCTCCCTCCCTCCTCTGCCGCCGGAGGACACCGCCAGCCTAAAGCCTCGGGAGCGATGGCGGTGGCGGGGGCCTCCCTCTCTCCTACGTCATGGGGGTGGTGCGGAGCCCCGCGGTGTGAGGAGGCGTCCCTACCTTGACAGGTGGCGGCGCGGCGCCGGTTCTGCCTCAGGCGGCGATGGCTGCAGGCGCGGCGGCCAGCCTTGCATCGGGCAGCGGCGTTGGTTGCGTTCGGCGGCGGCGACCGAATCTGCGGCAACGGGCCATCTGACCTCGGATCGGCAGCGACGGCATGGAGGGCCTGGTGGACGAGTCGTCCCCATGCGTGCTCTGGCCTCCGGTCAGATCTGATCTGACCGGTGCGGCATGCTCGCTGCGCGGCGGCTCAGATCAGTGGCGATCCGTGCACACGATGCTGGATGGAGGTTCGTCGAGCGGATCCGGGTGAAAACCTCATTCTCGGCTTGTTGCCAAGACCGACGATGGCGGCACTCTTTTGTGCCATTACCTTCTTGAAGGCATCATCGTGGAGAAGCTTCAGACCTCTATCCGCTACCTCCGGGGGAAACCCTAGATCAGTCGATCGGATGATGGCGGCACTCTTGTGTCGCTACCCCCTTGGGGGCGTCATTCTTGNAGGTGTGCATAGGCTCGAGGGACCAATGGATGGCTTATGCGGTGGAGCCGCGGTTCCTGTGACGCATCGACGACGTGGAGTCTCGGCGGCGTGGTGCTGTGGGGTCTCGGCGACGGATGCGTGATGATGGACGCGCGTAGGATGGTGGCGGCCACGGCAGGCCTGGCAAGGTGGATGCGTCGGTACCTGCTCTTAAGATGGATCGGTGGAAGACAGTCCCTGCAGCGTGCGTATGCGGTGCCCACTGAGAGTGCGCCGGACGAGTGTGTGATGCAGACCCAACAACGGCTTGGTTGGGGCCTCCGGTTTTAGATGTTGTGATTTGGTATGAGGTCTAAGTATGTGGCCCCGACAATTTATACCCCTTCATCAAGTGGATAGAAGTAGCGACAAATGTTATGGTGGCATCAGATATATTGATGTATTATTTTATATAAGATTTTGTTGAATAATCAATAAAATGGTTGTATGCATGCCATCCTTTTTTTCGGAAAAAATATATAAAGCACTGCCTGTTCACCGGCATGTTGAATTGAGTCCCAGTAGCCTTAACTGTTCTTTTCGAACAGGAGACCATATGTACACTGTGTGGCATATGTCTCAAAACTCAGGTTGTAAAATGTGCAAGCGAGCGCTCATCTCTTTCTACCACATAGGTCCCAAAGCTAAGCTTTCGGGTAATGCGCGAACGATCATCTCTTCCTAACACACCGCGGAGACAAGATGTGTCCCCAACGTTAGGGACCGTTTAAGTGCTTCAATTTCAATGTATTTCTGTACAAATTGTTCATCTATGTATTATTTTAAGTGAATTCCGCAAACAAATTTGTCATGTGCAAGTCTCTTTTTTAGGGGCACTAAAAGTTACTTCCTCCGTTCAATAATTCTTTTCATGGTTTTAGTTCAAAATTACTAGTAAGGACATAGGGCATCCTCCTTTCTTACGAAAAAGTAGCATATAACTTTTCTAAACCCAACTTATAACATGCTCATACATATACTTGGCTGCAAAAACAAAAATCCTACCAGAAATGTCAACCAAGCTTTCATCTTCCAAACAATTCCATGAGAACAGGTTTAAATAGTCTTTCAGCACCAATAGAACAGCGCAAATTCATCATTGTCAGAAAGCATACAACTAAGGAGTAAACAAACATAACAGAGTTACATATACTAACACTCCAGTGTCAACCAGTGAGATTGCTGAAAAGGGACAAAGGCTCCTGCATGGTTCACAGGAACAAATAGCAACGGCTCTGCTAGACTAGTACATTTCTCGCTATCACTAGAGTCTTTTGATCTTGTTAGATCCCAAACAATGGCATCAGACACCCTAGTCACGCATCACAATCGTCTGATTGTGATGGGGTGTTCGCTTCCCTGATCAGGCGTCGATGAAGTGGATGTCGAAGGTGCTTGGGTGGATCTGCCACACGTTCAAGGATGCATACTCCTCCAGGCATTCCTTCAGCTGAGCCTCACTGTATCCCTGTTTTTACAAACATTGGAGCAGGAGAGAATTTATTTTAGCAATCACAGCAGCAATGGTGGTACAGTTAATGTATGTGTAGGTAGAGATCTTACCTTTCTGGAGATCAGGTTAAGAGAATGACCATATTTCACATCCATGCTGCTAGTCCTTGCTGCTTCATCTCTCAGGATGGAGTATATGTCAGAGATCGCATCCAGGCCAGACCGCTGGCGGTCATCAGAGTAGAGCGAGTACTTTGACATCTGCATCAGGCGTAGTGCTTCATCCACATCGCTCTGGGCAACAGTTTCTGAAAATCGAAGCCTTGCCAAGGCCTGAAACAAACCCAAGATCATGTTTTAGAAAAATACAGCTTTTCATAACCTGTTGATCACAGTACCCAAAAGAGCATGGTGTTAAGTTCACTTACAATCGAAATGCGGACTATGCTCAGAAGTGTCCTGATGGTTGTGTAAGAATGAGGAGCATTTGATTTGGCTTCCTCTTGGCGGATGCTTGAATAGGCAGTTGCAATGTATTCCTCAAGATCTCGAGGAACAGAAGGAGTGACTCTTCTTGCAGCAGATATGTATGCCCTGCAGTCAGGCCAAGACTATTGTTAAACCATGAACAGGAAATATTGTAAAACACTACACGATGCTTTTATTTCAGCTTGTTAGTTTTTTTAATTACCCTTAGTATATACTACACTGGTTTCAAGATTCAAATATTCAATAAGGTAAAAACTTCATGTAAGATGCTTGAAATGGCACACAGCTCTAGGAAGACTGTACTTGCCTAAGAACAGATGGTTCAAGTGCTGTGAACCCAAGTGCTGGCGATTCAAGATTTTGGTGTACATGAACAACATGTCTTGCCATTTCAAGATCATTTTCCATGTCCGCACGATCCAGGATCAACCAAAGGAGATCGAAACGTGAGAGAAGTGCTGGAGGAAGATTTATGTTCTCAGCTGGGGTCCTCCTCATATCATACCTTCCCCTGAATAGTTGAAAGCAATTGCCTTAGTTACAATATCCACAGTTTTCCCAAACCAT
The DNA here is from genome assembly GCA_000582825.1 of Hordeum pubiflorum. Taxonomy (NCBI): domain Eukaryota; kingdom Viridiplantae; phylum Streptophyta; class Magnoliopsida; order Poales; family Poaceae; genus Hordeum; species Hordeum pubiflorum. The sequence goes on from CBMN011751263.1 coordinate 3,176, forward strand.
TTCTAGAAATTAATGTTCAGATCAACTCTTACCATGCTGGATTTGCAGCAGCAAGAACTGCAGTTCTTGCATTAAGAGAGGTGGTGATGCCAGCCTTGGCAATGCTAACTGTTTGCTGCTCCATCACCTCATGAATTGCTGTCCTGTCAGACTCTTCCATCTTGTCAAACTCATCTATTGCACAGATACCCATATCCGCCAGTACCTGAAACCCATAAGTGCATTATGAGAATTATTATTATTAGAAATGCATGACACTGTTATGCACCAAATAAAGTGTTTTGTGCATGAATGCAATTCCACAAGATTGGAGTGGAATGTTTCTATGAACAAAGCAGAAAACTTATCCTCTGTCAATGGAACTGCTATCAACATGTTTTTAGAACAGGCAGACTTGATTACAACTGACCCGAAACTAAGAGAATACAGTGCAGATGTCATCACCATAAGATCTAAATCTTACCAGTGCCCCTCCCTCAAGGACAAACTCATTTGTAACTGGATCTTTCTGGACAGCAGCAGTAAGACCAACACCACTGCTCCCACGCCCTGTGGTATACACTCCTCTTGGAGCAACATTGATAATGTGCTTTAGAAGTTGACTCTTTGCAACACCAGGATCTCCCATCAGGCATATGTGCAGATCTCCTCTGATCTGCAAGTACCCAGTTAATTTTGAGTAGTCAGAAAGAAAGAAAAATCAGTGCAAGACATTCGAACTGTCAATAGGAGGCATACCTTCATGCCATCTCCAAGCTTACGATGAGGTGCACCAACAAGTAGCAACAACAGTGCCTTTTTCACGTCTTCATGCCCAAATATTTCAGGTGCCAATGATTTTGATAGCTTACTGTAGATATCACCATCCTCAGCCAACCGGTCAATTTGTTCCTGCTCATCACCCTTAAGTTCATACCTGCAATAGTTTATAGCAATTTCTAACATCAAATGATGCCACAGGCAAGGTAAATAGGGTCAGGGTTCATGGAAATAAGATCATAGGCTTTACTCTTCATATTTCTTCTTGAAATGGGTAATAGACATTGCTTCCAAATAGGTATCAGCAACCAATCCTGCTCGCATGGCCCGGAATCCAAAGTAAGGCATGGGGAGGAAAACACCAGACATCTCAACCACGTCTCCAGGTGCCACCTGATAATGGCAACATTTAGTACTTAATAATGATCATAGGATTTTGAAAAATGGTATTTGGAAAGTTTGCTGAATATCACTCTTCATTCGTGAGCTTTTAATATCATTTGTGAGCTTAGAAGCTATGGGGAACTGAACAACAGAAATCCAACTTTGTATGGAATCAACACATGGATGTAATGAAATATGGAAAAATGCATTGATGCAAGCAAAAGAGCAGATATGGTGATTTTTATGGCCTTAAGCAAAAGAGTTACTCAAAGAAAAATATCATGGCCATTTGTTTTACCTTTCTTGTCAGCTCTCCTCTGAGATGAGCAGTCAGAGAACGTGGGATGTGGCCCTTTGGTACATGCTCTGCTAGTTCTTGGAGCTTCACCTGCAAGATAAGGTTACAGTTTTACAGTTAAGTAGGAGTCTGAATATGATTTGATTTTGACAAGTTTTTCACCATTAAATAGAGTGAGCCTTGTCCACAGGACAGGAGAAGTATTACCTCCTGAAATTTAAGAAATTTTGATGCTCGCAGTTGAAGGATTAAATTCCCCTTTGCTTTGTTCAGCTTGCATCGTTGAGATGGGCATTCAAAGAGAGGCATAAAGACTCTAGCAGTCACTTCCTGTCATATTCATGTCAATAAAAACTTCAGCACTAGTTGTAGAGCTCAGTACACGCAATGTTACGTTTCATTATATGTACAAGGATAAATACCACACAAAATTCTCCTGGGTAACACAATTTAAACTAATCTACGGGGATTTGTTGCAAGGGTTTGACAAATAGGCATAACAGAAACAAGAACCTAAAACAAAGATGTAGTACCTGGTATATCTCAAAACCGCATTCTTCACATGTATAAACCGCCACCTGCATCAAGGGCTTCACATCGGAGCAGCGAGTGACAATTCCAGATATTTTCACAAGCTGCCCAATGTGGGATGCCTTCACTTGCCTAAGGGTGAGTGGAGTCACCTTCGAGAACGCCTTGATGTATACCTCACTAGAATGTGAAAACCATTTCATATTAGACAAAATATAGCAGAAACACACGATTGAATATCCCAAAAGAAAACATTGTACAGCTGTTCCAATGGATCATTTGTAATGAATTAGGTATCTACAGGCATCTATGAGGTCACCAAACAAGTCTTTGCAAGAACACAAGATGGCAAATGTTTAGAACATATTAAACTATTTTGTCATATAAAGCGGAGATTGTTTCTGGACAAATTTGCATTAAAAGCTTCGGACAGTTGATGGAGCACATTCTACATAATACCACTCCTAATACCTAAAGTATCTCCTTCACATTTCAGTTGTGAAGTAGTTTCAGTTCTGCGATATCAACAAATAATTCAATAGCCAGCTACTGAACTAGTACTACATAACATGCCAAGCATAGCCACCAGCCAAATTGGTTAAGAAGAATGAACGGAAACCTAGTTGCGCAAGAAACTTCTAGGGGCAATATACAGATACTCACAAGAACCGCTTGATTTCCGGCGGCATCCTCTGCAGAGGGTCCGTGCCGTCAGCGCCTCCATCAGCCCCTTCATCCACGCGCTGCGTCATCAAGATGTCCCTGTCCTCGTCGACAGCGAACGCCTCCGTGGGCTCGGGCATGAGCTCGTCCACGGCGTCGGCGAATATGCCGATGTAGCGCTTGGTGTTCTCGGTGACCCTCTGCAGGAACTCCTCGTCCACATCGTTGTACTGCGCATGCAACACAACCGATATCAGATACTGAACCCGCGACCATACCTCTGGAAAAAATTAGATCTCGTCGAGGTGGGGAATTCGTACATGGAACAGGTCGTCCAGCTCGATCTGGACGGCGCGGATCTTCCTGTTCGCGATGTCTTGCTGGAATTGGAGAGAACGGGGGTCAGATACTTGGATTAACAGCAAATCGGTGTGGAAGAACTAAACAAATCGGATCTTCAAGGCCCTGAAACACGGGGTAAGAGGTGGTTACCAGGATGTTCTGGTACTTGGGCTCGCCGTGCGGGCCGGCGAAGTTGGTGAGGAAGTCCTTGGCGAGCGCTGCAAGGTGGGAGAAACGAACACCAATAAGCAACGCGGCCGTCAGAACTCATTCTAGAAGCTTCCGAGAACGGGAGGGAAGAGCTCGCGAGATACGGTCCCAGAGGCTTCTGGTCCGGAGGGACGTGCGGCGGTGAGAGAACGTACCTCTTTCCGCGGCGTAGTCGACGGTCTTCGTCCCGGCGGCCATGGCGGCGGCGGCGGCGGGTGCAGGAGGAAAGACGCGGGCCAGAGAAGGGAGGGAAATGAGAGGGTTTGGGGGGAATGGCGGGAAGAGGGGGATAAGAGGAGGGGTTTTGGCGGGAAGGGCGGGGGGCGGCGTGGCGGGAAGGCTGAGTGGCACTTAGTGGGCCCAGATTAACTGGGCCGATTATGTAAGCTTGGGTCGAACAGCCCATTGAGTTAGTTGGGTGTGTATATGCCTGGAGCGCCTCCCCGGTGTTTTTCTGGGCGCGACTATGCCAATGGACCGGACAGGGCATTTCCTATTTAGCGCTGCAGGCGCCCGTTACAGTGCGTTTCTGCAAACGGGCGCCTGCAGCGCACACCCTCTGTCGCGAGATGGGCCGGCCCAGGTTAGCGTTTTGCTTTGTCTCTTTAAAGTGCAAAAAAAGAGGTGCAGCAACGAATCAAACCAGGGACCTCTACGTTCCAAGCGCACCACAGCAACCACTAGGGCCACGCAAGCTTATGCATAGGAAGTTCTTGCGACTTTGTTAGTCTTTCTCCAGTTCTGCATTTTCTTTTCTTTTTTTCTGTCCTTTTTTATTTTTCTATTTATTTCTTTTCTTAAATGCATGATTGCAAATTGATGAAACTTTTATTCAAAATAAGCGAACGTTTTTTTAATTCATGAACTTTTTTTCCAAATCGATGAACTTTTCTCAAAAGTTGTGAACTTTTTTAAACATTTGATGAACTTTTTTCAACAATCGTGAACTTATTTTTCAAATTCAATGAACTTTTTTGAAAATCCATGAACTTTTTTCATTTTTGATGATTTTTTTTCAAAATCGGTGAACTTTTTTTCTAATTCGATGAACTTTTTTCAATACATGAACGTTTTTCAAATTTAATGAGCTTTTGTTTGAAAATTGATGAACTTTTTTCAAGTTCGTGAACTTTTTCTTGAAAATCAATGTAAAAATTTCGATATCTATGAACCTTTTCAAATTCACGATTTTTTCGGTCAAATAATTCGAAAAATATTCATCAGCATAGTTTTGTGCAATAAAATAGCGCGGCGACATTGTTATTGTGAGATTGGCGTTGTTGCCTATCACTAATGGCATGTAGCTCAAGTGGTCAGTAGAACATGTACGGTAGTGGAACTTTGCAAGTTCGAAACCTGGAGAGAGCTTTTATTTTTGCGGCTTTTTTACGATATGATTTTTGATGTTGTGCGCCTTTCGTGGGCCGGCCCAACTGGGCACTGTAGTAGGCTCCAGGGAGGACTTCTGGCGCCTGAAGCGCCCAATAGGAGCTCCCTTGGACCAGTGCGCGGGGCTTAAGGCTCCGTTCGGTTCACAGGAAAAAGCAAAGGAATCAAGTTCCTAGAGTTTCTCTCCCTGTGGATGCGTTTGGAATGCAGGAAATGAAAACAAAAAAGATAAGGAAATGTGGACCTATCCCTATGATTCCAGAGGAATAGAAACATCTGCCTCAATCTCTTTTTTCTCGCGTAGACCCGAGGAAAGAGAGAAGCTCAGTTAATAAACATGTTTCCTTGCATGTGGCCAGTACGACACCACCTATTTTTTTTATTTTATTAATCAGCCCAAGCATCACTTTCCTATGGTTCTCGCCCTTTGATCCGAACATCGTCATTTTGTTTCTATCCTTCATTTTCTACTCCTTGGTTTTACCACAGCAACCCTGTACCTTAAATGATTTATGTAGTCTCTCTCTCCCTCCAAACCGAACGGGACCTAACGCTCGTTTTTTCTTTCGTTTTTTCGATATTTTTTTCATTTTTTGCTTCCTTTTTCCACATTTGTTTATATTTGGAAATATTAAAACTACATCTATTATGAAATCAATTTACTAATTTTTAAAATTAATCATGCTTTTGAAAAATATATATGTGTACAGAAAAAGTTTCTAAGAAAAAATAGATATCAAAACATAAATATGAAAAAATGTTAATCATGTACTTAAAAAATGTTTAAAATGTATTTAAAAAATCTGAGGTCTACAAAAAAATTATAAAGTGTGTTTATAAAAATTAGACAATCAAAGATATTTTAAAAAATAGTAATCAAATATGTAAATATGTTGATTTTGTGTATTAAAAATATGATTTATACTATAAATATACAAAGTTTATGAAACAAAATAGGCAAAAAAATTGAAGAAAAAAGTGCATAAAAACTAAAAAACTGATAAACGTGTATTAAAAATATACCTGGTATATATGAAATGTAGAGTTGTGTTGAAAATGTCCTGAAGAAAATGGAGAAATAAACAAAAGAAAAACTGGAAAAATACTGAAAAAAAATCAGTGCATGAAGAAAGGGAAGCGATAAAAAACAAAAAAAAATAGAGAAACAAAAAATGAGTATAACAAGGGAAAATTAAAAATGGAGAAAACAGGTACAGAAAAATATGAAAAAAGAAAAGAAAAAATTAAACAAGCACGGTGATCAAAACGAATGAATGAATGCACGACTGACAAGTCACGCTAATAGGTTGGCCATTCACGAAGAGGCGAGGAGAGCTACCATCTAGCTATAAGCGAGATATAGATGTTGCGGGTGTTTCTACTTGGCACACTTTGCGTCAAACTTTCGAGGAAGCGCTGCAGCGATAATAATGAGCAGGGCAACTGGGCCGGTGCATTTGTAAGCAGCAAGCGTGCAACCCAGGATCCAGTTTTGGAAACCTTCTAGAAGATTCCTATTTGGTCTTTTACCTGTTTTCGAAGGTTAGGTTCTGGTCTGGTCGGGTCTTTTTCTGTATTCTCTTTTTCAGTTTTCTGTTTTCCTGTTTTCTCCTTTTTTTTATTTTCTTTTTCCAAATTGGGAACAATGTTTGGCAATTTAAAATTGTGTCTGTTTTTTAGAAAAAACAAAATTTCAAAAAAATGCAGTCTCCTAAAATTGCTTGTCATTTCAAAACTTGTACAAAATTTTCAAAAAATATGTTCGCATTTAGAAAAACGGTATTTCAGTTTTTTATCATGCATTCAAAATTTGTTCATAATTTGAAAAATATTCACATTTTCAAAAAATATTTGAAACTTCAGAAAAATATTCATTTTTTCAAAAATTGTTCACAATTTCAAAATTTGTTCGTGTTTTATAAAATATTAAAATTTGGAAAATAATATATATTTTCCCCAATATGGTTCTCAGATGATATTTATTTTTCATATACTTTTTGTACTTTCTTAAAAAATTGAACGAAGATAAAGGAACCGTTGTAGTACAAAAACTGCTACAAGCCAAGAGACGGGAAAATGTGTTGATGCAGTATGTCGGGTACGTGGACCGGGTCGGGCGGGTCGCCCTATGTGTCTAGCCACCTATTTGACGAAATACATGTCAAATAGGGGCTCCCCACCTCAAAGCGTATGTGGTGCTCACGTGCGAGAGGTGGGTCGCGACCCTTTGCTTGTTCGCCTTCATTCTTTTTGGCTGTCTTTTAACATTGTGGGCCTAGTGTCTCACAAGAAAGATTGGCTTCGGTTTTGGAAAAGATGTTTGTGAATTTGAAAAGATGTTCTTAGGTTGTTGGAGAAAATGTTCACGAATTTGAAAGGCATTCATAAATTAAAAAAAGTTCACGAAATTTAAACATATTCAGAAATTCAGTAAATTTGATGGATTTGGAAAATGTTCGTGTTTTAAAAAGTTCAATAATTTAAATATTTTTTGAAATTTTAAAATGCTAGTTTCATTAAAAAATGGAAAACAAACAAAGAAGTCAAAATGGAAAAGAATGTCTCGCATCAACTAGGCGGATCAACGGGCTATGGATATGCCCATCAATCGATATCAATG
>CBMN011751292.1:0-14807 GCA_000582825.1 Hordeum pubiflorum
CAGCCGCTCTCCCGCTCACTTCTCCTTTTTAACCAGTTGTTGATTACTCATAGTACAACTAATTCGTACTTTAATTGCTTCATGGACCTTGATTTCCATTTGTAAACTTATTGTTCTCTGGAAATTCTGCTGCTGCCACTGGCCATTGCGATGCCCACACGTTTGATTGACCCGTATGGACTTTGGATTGTCCAGAGGCTGGTGGGAATTCCGTTTTTGGAGTGAGACGAGTACTGGAGTTGTTCGTGGAAATAACACACCAGTTTGTGCGAGCAGTAGGTGTTTGTTGAAATGCCCCAGACGAGTTGCTTTCTGAGTAGCCGACTCGTACTTATTTCTGGGCCGTGTAGGTAAATCTGTGATCCTGTTTGTTCAACAAGCATAAATAAGATCGTGACAGTACGATAAAAATGTGTTGTTCCAGATAGGCTACTGAGTATCAAGCACTATAGTAATCTGTCAATAACACAATGCTATTTCCCCAGAGTGTAGCCTGTGCATGTTTTACTCACTAGCAATCATGCCCATGCGTTGCAACCGGGTAAAAAAATCATGCTCCCGATCCAATAAGTATGGCTCAAAACTGTCAAAGGTTCACAACATGCTTTCGTCCTTTCTCTCCTTGCATTTTTCACTGGCTTTCGCTACATATTTGACGCATCATGCACCTATTTCAAGTCAGGCTCACGGTGGTTTGTGTGGTTTTTGTGCATCCCATGGATTCCGTTACACATTTGAGGCACCATCTGCCTACGTTCCGACGTCTTCCATTACATATTTGAGGCATCATGCGCCTATTTTTTGCATGTGCATCCCATTCTCCTCGTTGTAGGCGTGTCTCAAGTCATTGTTGTGCTTCTGTGTATGCAACATATGCTAACCCCGTTTTATCAGCTCACTGTTTATTTCCCAAGGCAACCGGTGGCAATCGTTTGAGAACGTATATAAACTGATGGTAATCGATTTAATTTAGCAAGGTGGGACTATTGACAAAAAAAGACGCATCATATTTAGCCCTGCGCTAGCTTTTTTTTAGATAAAGGCGCAGGCTAGCTGAGCAGTTTTTTGATTCCATTGAAAGCTGAGACGTGCCTGCTGGCCCATAAGGCCCAGCTGGATAACTGATTTTTTAAGAAACAAAACTGAGGTTTCCCTCAAAAAAAAAAAGAAGAAACAAAACTGAGACAACTTACATGAGGGAAACGGGATGAGCTCGATCGCCTGCTCAATCCCGTGCGGGGCAACGTAGGATTCTTTAAAAAAAAACCCGAAACAACCTTACGTACGAGCGAAGGCCCAAGTGAAGGAACGCAGGCCCGACTGAGCCGTTACGAACCTTTTTAATGGCCGATATGAAACTTGGCTCTACAAATTAGTACCATCTCATGTATTTCACCTATAACATAGGATTAGATGCGGGACGAAACCAAGAATATCACCTTGCTTTAATAGTAGGTATAGATTGCTGCGTGTCAAGTTGGACATGGTGCACAAGTTTGAGTGGCTGATCATTATTAGCTGATTTTCATTCCTGAAGAGCATAGGCACTCTGGGTGTTAGTCTTGAGAACAGCAAAATGTATTATCGATGCATAATTGCCATTATAGAAAGGGTAAGTTCTGACGATGCAATTTATAATATTTCTGATGCAGAAGCAGTAGCATTTCTGTGTATACAGTGTACTTTTTATTGGTGAATATTCTAAACTTTTCTTAGGATTTATCTGACACAAATGACTAATTGTACACCTCGCAAGTGCCCAAATACCTTTATAAGAACTATAACTTGCTGCTTATATATCCATTCTTGTTGAATATTCAGTGTGACAGGAGGATACAAATGGCATGATCACTGCTTTCTATTAAGTAAGGTGTTCTCAGATGGCTCAATTCATGGATTTACGGGCTTTCATTTTGCGTGCGCGTGTCCTCAAATTTTATAGGCAGGCACTGCGTATGACTCGCCGAGCTCCTGAACATGCTCGTGGTTCGTCATTTTTTAAACCTTGCTCTTTTATCTGCTGTGTGCTGTTATCTTTGAAGTTTGCTAATTATGTTTTCGTTCTTTGTCCAGATGAGTTGAGGCAGACAGTACGGGCAGAGATTGAAAAACATCGCCATTGTGATGATAAGCAAAAGATTAAGTTTTTAATTAGTGAAGGACTACAGAGATTGAAGGGTCTTGATGAGATGCTTGACATGACCGGAAACGGATAATTTGAGCTGTATCATGGGGACTGTTTCAATATTCTGTTGTCTCCCTTGAATTCATGGAAATAATGGTTTTGAGGTGGTTCAGTTTTCACAGACAGCAGAAGCTGAAAACTAGGCGTGCTGGACTTTTTGTGCAAAATCTGTGCAACCTTTTTATTTGAGAATGCAGATCAGGTTAGATGGGCAGCAATAGAGAGTGGACTTGTGGAGAGTTACGGCACAAGGCCCAGATTACTTTTCCTGTAAAACACTGGGATTGAACCTGCACTTTATCGCGACAACCCTTTTGTATTTGTAATTTAAATAGCCTAATAAGTGTTTTCTGTGTGTGGTGTATTTGTGTCCATTGGTTTGAAGTCAGATCCCAGAGGTTGTATGGATGTATGCTGGTGTGGCCTGGCCTCTCGTGCCCTTCAGTTATGTCATTGCTTAGAATCATATGTAGCAGGTTCTAGCCTTTGAATCATCATATTTACAAGCCTTCTTTGTATGCAAAGTATTTCCATATTCAGAAATATTGCAATTAGTTTGACTGTGAAGTCTACTTATTGAAGGGTGCAATGCTGGGCAACTTCTGCAACGATAGCACTTGGTTTTGTTGTTCTTTGTACCATTATCAAACCGGGAAATTCTAGCTTCTACTGCATATATTGTATCATACATGCATGAATTAGAGTATTTGGCATTATGTAACTTCTGCACAAGTTTACCGTAAGAGGATACAACAAAATCCGGAAATTACTTATTTTAGTTGGATTCCTTGCATAGTGCTGAATGACTAGCTGCATAAGTGAGAATTCTCTAGAGATTTTAGTTCACATACTTTGGATCTTTGTTGAGTTGTACCTTAGAACTGCAAAAAAGTAGAGTACATCTTATATTAACGTTTTGCACTATCTTTGTATTCTGCCCTTGTGCTAATTCCACATTTACCTTTTTTATTTTGTTTTAAGTACTACGCCTGAAATGAAGCTTCCTTTTTTTTTATTGTACTTCGTTCAGCTTGAAGGGTAATCCTGGATGAGAATATTCCCTTGGGGTTATCACATAAGCAATTTCTTCTCTGATTGGCAACAAGTTCATGATGCTCTTGTGCCATTCATTCTTGTAATTTCCTTTGGCAGTCTTTCTGGTTAGCTTCTGTGTGCTAGTATTCTCTCATATATTCGTGCATGGCCAAGAACTCAAAATTCCTATGTTTTAGATTGCAAATGGTGTATTGTCATTTTGTTTATGTTCGTCGCTATATGCCTGATTTCACATACTAACACAAACTCCATCGGTTCAGAAATTAGTTGGAGAGTATATCATGATTGGTGGCGCTGAACTTCAAGCACGCATACATGCACATCTATCCTGCATATAATTGGTATCGTCGAAGGGCAGTGATTCAAATAAATCACGACTCGTATATATTAGAACTTGCATTGTACTGTCAATTGATATTTTGAGTGTCCACTATCATGAGCAGAATATGCATTCTAGTCAATTAGCTTGTGATGATGCTTTGAGGACCAACAAGTTCTTGCAGTCTATGCAACATAAAAGAGCTTCATTAAAATTCACTGCATCCCCAAATATCCTAAATGATAAGGCTGCTCCATGCTTGAGTCAAAGGTACCCTTTTCATCGAACTTATTATCTGACTCAAATTCATATTGAGATGCATAAGGAAAATGCATCCGTATGATTCACATTATCCTTGGCATCAGCATTTAGAAAATCCCAAAAGCAGTTACATTCATCTGGTAAACTGTTGGTGGGCAGCACCTAAAATGTAAAGTGTTCATCTTCAAACTGGTGTTATCATCAACGGATCCTACTGCTGGTTCATTGAGATATGCGCAACTGCTTTTTCTCCACCTGCACTTCCAAAATTTCACAAGTAAGTATGCACTTCCAAAGTTTCAGTTTTGTTTGCGTCGGGTACCGAAATATGGCCAGACGTTGTAATCTGTTAAGGCGTGCCCTCCATGTCAAGATCACCAGTAGAGCGAAGAAAGAAAAACAGCTTACCAATGCTTGGTGCCAATTTGCATCTCAATGTTCCCGGCGATCTCTCCCTCCTCCATCATCTCGTCTGTCTCTGTTTTCTCGTCTGTAATCCCGTTTATCCTTTGTTCGAAGAGCATGTATTCTTCTTGCTGCTCTTAACAGAGTTTGACCCAACCCAAATTAATTATACAAACACGAACGGCAAAAGGTATCAAAATGACGCTGTCATACAATATTCTTCCCATGAATACTTGTATAATACTCCAGCCTCATACTGAGGTGTAAAGTGGTTATGCAGTTTTTATTTTTTGCCATTAAAAGAGGGTATGCAGTTCAGTACAGTATAAACTACTAGGTAGTAAATGAAATGGGGATAATCAAATTATTACACAAAGTATTCTTGGCCGGTGATGAGGGATAAAAGCATACTTGCCTTGAGAGTCTTGAGTTTGATCCTCGCAGCCTCCTTCTCGTCATCGAGCCGGCGTTCGTCTTCCTCCAGCTTCTTTCTCCTCCAGAAACGGTCGATCTCCGCCCGGGTGATGCTCTGCACCGGGCCTGCCATCCTTCCCCGACGAACACAAGGAGCATGAGGCTGACACAGGGGCGCACTGCTCGCCATCTTCATCGCCGCGCACCCTTCCATCATCTTCTCCCTCTCTATAGAGTTGAGTTCACCTCAGCAAGCTTATGAGGAGGGTGACATGTCAGGTCTCTATCCACTCTTCTCAGTTCTCAACCATCGGTCTCTTGAGCATCTTTTGTTTGCTTTGGGAGTTGGGAGTCACCGGTGGAGAGCTTCTGTTCAGGAAGAGCGTACATGGACCCCCTCTAGGCTCTAGCAAGCACCAACCATTGTATGTTAGTGGAATGCTGCTAGTGGGATGTACATGTACGTACCGTTTGGTGCACTCTGTTCCAAACTCTTTCGCTTTCGCGTAGCGATTTCATCTCAGTTTGGATCATGAATATGGAATTGCTTGTCCTAAACTCCTAATGGCATAGGAGATACGGTTGTCGTGAGTGCGTTAGGCTGCTGATGTTGAATTATAGCCATGCCACTGGGATCATGGACTTCATTGTAAAGATTACCAGAAATGTTTTATACAGGTTAAATACACATCTCCATTGAAAGCATACTGGATGATTACCAAGAAATGTACGCCTCTTTCCCTGTCATACTACTTACCCTCGATGAATACGGATCGTCAAAGGTCTTTTAAACCATAATTCGAGAAGCATTTAACTCAAACCAGCACATCCAGTTTGTATTGGTTGAAAGTGATCGTCTTGATTTCCTAATGATAAGAACAGCCGCTCAGGGATCCTACTTTCCCACTTAGAAAAAAAGCCCTACTCCAAGCCGATCAGTGAGGACATTGGTCAATGTAACAGAATCAGAATCCATCATGTACAAGTATGAACTGTACCATTGGTGATCAAATACCTGACTAAAAGGCATCTGAAATTACCATTTTAGTAGCCAGTACACTTGGCTGCACCAGCGTTCATTTATCTGAGCTAGATAAATCTACGTCATTAGCCTAACAAAGCAGGCCGCAGATTAGCTTAGTAGACTGAAAGAATAGCATGAGAGGGCAGGCTGACAAAGCAGCAACAAGTCCAAAACCAAGAAACTTGAGCGTTGCCTTCTAAGAGCTCATGAGCTCCATCACTCGTCGTTCACTCAAGTAAATTAAATTCTGAAGCATCCGACCATGCCTAACGAACCACAGATATATAGCGATGCCCAATTCTGAACAAAAAATGACATTTGAGGAAAGGTCAAAACACCTAACATTGTGTAAAGGAAATTTAAGCTTCAAGCTCTGCTAGTACTCATAATTCACACACATATCACAAGACAAACAATATGCCACAGAACAGGAAACAAGAATCGAATATGAGGCATTTTTTCTGAAAATTAATTGCAAAATAACTTAAGCAGAAGAGTAACAGCCGATCTTCTCATTAAAGAATCATGAAAGCATAACGCTAGCACTGTAAATTGCAATATCGGGTTGCAAATGTTAGTAACCGTTTCAGATACCGAACCGCACGTTTGCAGTATGTTTTCAACCGACAGCTCAAAGAAAGAATCAAAATCGACAAAAATCAGAATTGGAGAACGTCGGATTAATAGGATCGATATGCTATCCCACATCATAATTTGTTATCTTCAGAACATTTGCTGCTTCTCGTTCATCAAACAGACCCAATGCGGACAAATGTGACGATCTGCTAGAAGAAAAAAGACCCAAATCTGCAAAAAGCCTACTCATTTCTGTCTAGAATCGTAGTAACTACATGCAGTCTCCCGTCCAAGAATCCTATGCACAACCATGTACTAGCAGACAAGGACTCACAAGAACCGCTCTCCTGAGCCAAGAAAACTAACTAGAGTTGGTCAAGAAGATCAGAGGTTCAGAGCCAGACCAGGAATCGTCAAGAACCAAGAACGCGCATGTCAGCACCCTGGACCCGGAGCAGTCTTGGCCACCGTCGGCGAGGCCTGCGGCGACTGCGGCGTGGCCCAGATGTTGCACACGGGGCAGCGCGGCGAGATGGCCAGCCACCGGTCGACGCAGTCCTGGTGGAAGGCGCGGTTGCAGCCAGGGAGGACGCGCACGGCGCGGCCGGGCTTCATGGCGTCGAGGCAGATAGGGCAGAGCACCTCCTCCTCCTCCTCCTCGCCGTCCGCGGTCCCCGGCTGGACGACCCCGCCCAGCTGCCTCAGCTCCGCCTCTGATAGCCCGTTCTTGTCGTCGTCGTCGACCGTCTCCGGCGTCTCGGGCGGCGGGGCGGGAGGCGGACCCAGCGCCACGGCCTGGAACAGGTAGCAGAGCCAGACGCCGAGCACCCCGAGCATGCCGATGGCGAGCGACCCCACGGCCAGGAACACCGCCCAGACCTGCGCCATCCTGACCTCTCTCTGTCCTTCCCGTCTCCTCTCGTCGAGCGCGCGTTGGTGGCAGTTACGGGCTCAGGCGCGTGGCAGACGTCGTGGAAATAGCACGGATGCGGAGGACGCAGGTGTTGCATTTCTATACTGTAGCACTGGGCTATGTAATCGTATGGGCCGAAAAGGCCAGGTAGAGATGAAATGAGCACCCCGCACTATCTCACACCCGCCCCCTCCCGCCCCCACCCCGGCAAAGGCTATATCTCGCATATGGCAAGTGTTTTTTCGGTCTCATTGTCATGACCCCTACGGTGTACCACAGCCAGGACAAGAAGGCTGACGCCAAGGACCCAGGAGACACTGAGAAGAGCAACGATGGAGAGATGTGAACCATGACATGTAGGACCCATTGTGTATGTGTGGCGTGTGCGACATGCGAGTCGTGGGTGGGTTAAAGGGCGTGAGCCACGCTCCTAAGACGAACAACAATTATTGTAACACATCGAACCGAGATAGAAGCTGATCTTCTCCTTCCTCTGGCCTCCCTTCCTCTCTCCAACCCCCTTTCTTTCCAGATCTAGATCGGACCCCTTACAGTTGCTATCAGAGTTCAGTTGACCTGGAGACAGCATACCCTCGCCCGCGCTATACAACCAAGCAGGCGCTCAAGACGGCGGCGATGGAGGAGCAGCTCGCGGCGTTGATCCAGTCGGTCAACGAAGGGCGCGTCGCCAACGATGCCAAGCTGGAGGCGATCCAGCACTCACTGGAGCTCTGGCGTCCCGCGGTGACCAATCTTCAACAACAATTCGACGACCTTCGTACTCAAGTCGGCCACATCGCCCTTCACCCCGCTCTCGCCGATGAGGCGGCCGCAGCAGTCGAACTAGTGGTGCGCGCACATCCGGCGTCATCCTCCAGCGACCACGGGCACCACGGGCCACGTGGCCACGGCGCGATCGACATCTCCGGGGGTTTGGTACATGGGGTGGTCACCACCCTGGCCGCCTCCGGTCAAGGGTGCGTTTCCCTGTTCCCCTTCTCCGGATTCTATTCCTCGCGGTCTGGATTTGAGCCGTGTTTCCGATCTCGAGATCCAGCAAAGTGCGCCACACATCTCCCATGCTCACTGGGCGCTGCCTAAGTTGGATTTCCCTCAATTTGATGGGGATAATCCACAGTTTTGGAAAACTAGATGCGAGAAATACTTTGATGTTTACGGGGTGCATCGCGAGATGTGGGTGCGGGTAGCAACTCTCCACTTCAATGGCAATGCGGCGCGCTGGTTACCGTTACATGAGGCCAGCGCCGCCATGTTTAGTTGGGATGAGCTCTGCACGGTTGTGAGTGGAAAATTTGGGCGTGACCAATACCAGGAACAACTCCGCCAGTTTGCCAATCTGTCACAAACATGCGCTGTCACTGAATACATGAGTAGGTTTGAGGAGCCGATGCACAACCTGTTAGCACACAACGCGGGATTTGATCCAGTTTACTTTACTACTAGATTCCTAGATGGTTTACGTTCTGAAATTCGAGCTGGTGTTGTGCTGCATCGCCCCATGAACCTCGACTCTGCGTTTTCCTTGACTCTTTTGCAGGAGGAGATATTGGAAGCGATGCCACACCGTGATTATCGGCGTCCGGAGCCGCTCCCAGCGCGCGTACAGCCACGACCGCTGTTGGCTCCAGCGGCACCCGTTCTCCGAGGAGTGCCGCCAGTGCCTCATACCGCGGCTGAAGACAGGCGCGGTCTAGACGCAACCCGTGTTGCCGACCGACGTTCGGAACCTGGCAGAGGAGAGGATCGGGTGGCGGCCTTGCGAAATTATCGCCGCGCACGCGGACTCTGCTTCAAATGTGGGGAACGCTGGGGGCAAGGCCACCAGTGTACTGCCACGGTGCAATTACATGTCGTGGAAGAGCTTCTTGAGCTAATGCAAGCAGAAAAGGATGAGCGTCAAGGCCCAGCTCCGGAGGTTAAGGAAGACCAATTGATGTCCATCTCCAAGCTTGCAACTACGGGGCAGAAGACATCGCGCACGGTGAGATTACCGGGGCAGATTGACAGTCAAAAGGTGCTCATTTTGGTAGACTCAGGCAGCTCTCATAGCTTCATTAGTGAGGCTGTGGCAGACAAATTTGGTAAGCGCATCCAGGCAATGGCTCCAATGTCAGTCAAAATGGCCGATGGAGGGTTATTGTCCTGTTCGGGATACATACCACAGTGCACCTGGAGCATGCAAGGGTACACATTTGTCACGGATTTGCGCGTCTTGTCACTGGGCTGCTATGATATGGTGATTGGTATGGACTGGCTCGAGAGGTGTGGACCATCAGGATTGGGTGCAGAAGACACTAGCGTTCCAGAACAACGGCGAGAACATCATATTGCAAGGGCTTTGTCTAGATGTGCATCAGTTGGCGGAGATATCGTTGGAGCGGTTAGAAGAGATGGAACAAGCCAACTCCGTTGTGCATGTGGTGATGTTGTGTACCAGTGAGCATCTGGACGATCCACACACAATTCCATCTTCATTACAACGAGTTCTTGATCAGTTCCAAATAGTGTTCGATGAGCCATCGGGGCTGCTTTAGTGGGAACCATGGGACCATGCTATTCCTCTTTTGGCAGGCACGAAGCCGGTGAACATCAGACCTTACCGCTACACTCCCGAGCAAAAAAATGAGATCGAAGCGCAAGTGAAGGAGATGCTGTGATTGGGACTAATCACACCAAGCACCAACCCCTTCTCATCGCCTGTGCTGCTGGTCAAGAAGAAGGATCTGCCTTGGCATTTTTGCATGGACTTCCGGCATTTAAATGCCATCACCATCAAATCCAGCTACCCCATGCCTGTGATTGACGAACTACTCGACGATTTGGCCGGTTCCCATTGGTTTTCGAAGCTCGACTTGCGAGCGGGCTACCATCAGATTCGGCTCTTTCCGGAAGATGAGCACAAAACAGCCTTCAAAACACACCAAGGGCAGTTTCAGTTTAGGGTGCTACCGTACGGAGTGACTGGTGGACCATCCACTTCCCAGGGAGCCATGAACACAATGCTCTCTCCTCTTCTTTGGTGCGATGTTCTAGTCTTCATGGATGACATTCTCATCCATTCTGCCATGTTAGAGGAACATGTGAGACTGCTGACGCAAGTGTTGCAATTGCTTCGCCAGCATGAGTTGTTTGCTAAGAGATCGAAATGCACCTTTGTGCGACACAAGATTCATTATCTGGGCCACATCATTAGCTGTGCTGGGGTGGCAACCGATGACAGTAAGGTGGCAACAGTAAAGGAATGGCCGGTGCCAGATTCAGTTAAGCAATTGAGGTTTTTTTTGGGCCTGGCAGGGTACCATCAGAAATTTGTTACGAACTTTGGAGGTTTGAGCAAGCCCCTGACTGACCTACTGCGTAAAGGAACAGTGTTTGTGTGGACACCTACGATAGATGTTGAAGAAGGCGCTCAATGAGGCCCCCGTACTGGCACTCCTAGATTTTGCAAGGACATTTGTTGCCGAGACCGATGCGAGTGCAAAAGGGATCAGTGCGGTGTTGATGTGGGATTTCCACCCAATCGCATACTTGAGAAAGGCGCTGGCTCCTAAAAACCTTGGGCTTTCGGCATACGAGAAAGAATGTTTAGCTCTGTTGTTGGCTGTTGACCACTGGCGCTCGTACCTCCCAACACTCAGAATTCATCGTCCGGATGGATCAGAAGTGTCTATTGCACCTCACAGATCAACACATCAATACCCCATCCAGCAGCGGGCTTTCACGTAGCTACTAGGTCTGCAGTACTCCATTCAATACAAGGCAGGGATGCTAAACAGAGCAGCGGACGCGCTGTCCCGGCGTGACCATGACAGCGAGGCGTCCATTTTGGCATTGTCTGTCGGTAAGCCAACATGGTTCGAAGCGGTCCGCGTTAGTTACCATGCAGATCCAGCGACACAGCTATTGCTAACACGTCTGGCAGTTGACCCCGCTAGTGAACCAGAGTATAAGCTACACAATGGAGTGCTGCGCTTCAAGGGCAGGGAGTGGATTGGAGCTGATTCGGAGACACAACTAAACATTATGAAGGCTCTGCACGCCAGTGCTGCGGGAGGGCACTCTGGATTTCATGCCACCTACAACAGGGTGAAACGCCTTTTTGCTTGGAAAGGATTAAAACAACAATTGAAGCAGTTCGTGCAACGATGTCTGGTGTGCCAGCAGTCGAAGACAGAATGCATTTCTCCAGCAGGACTGCTCCAACTATTGCCTATTCCGCAGCGACCGTGGGCAGTGATCTCGCTTGATTTCATCTAAGGACTGCCCAAGTCCGGAGGGTACAACTCCATCCTAGTCGTGGTCGACAAATTCTCCAAGTACGCGCACTTCACTTCTGGCTCACCCGTTCACCGCGTTGGATGTGGCTAAAGTGTTCATGCAAGAGGTGTACAAACTGCACGAGCTGCCGTTGGGTATCATCTCCGACAGAGACCGCATCTTCACAAGTCAAGTGTGGCAGGAGCTGTTCCGTTTGTGCCGGACCGAGATGAACATGAGCTCATCTTACCATCCGCAAGGGGCAGACCGAACGGGTCAACCAATGTCTCGAGATGTACTTGCGCTGTTCAGTGCACTCGTGTCGGGGGGAATTGGTCCAAGTGGCTCTCATTGGCAGAATACTGGTACAACACGTGCTTTCACTCAGCTCTGGACCGGACCCCTTTTGAGGTCATCTATGGCCACTTACCCAGGGAATTTGGCATCTCCCAAGTGGCAGAGGACACAGTACCAGATCTTGCAACCTGGCTCAAGGAACGGGAAGTCCCAATGGAACATTTGCAGCAACAACTAAAGAAGGTGCAAGACCGAATGAAGGCGGATGCAGACAAGCACCGTACAGATAGAACCTTTGAGGCGGGTATGTCATGCTTCTCAAACTCCTGCCGTTCATTTGGACATCAGTGGTGCGCCGTCCCTTCCAGAAGCTGGCGTTTCGATGCTACGGGCCGTATACGGTACATGCAAAGATTGGAGCCGCGGCCTACCGTCTGAACCTGCTAGCACGGAGCAAGATACACCCGGTGGTTCATGTATCCTTACTCAAACGCGCCGTGGGCGCTACCGTGCAGGTAAGCGATGAATTGCCACCTACTAATGTTGTTCTACAGGCTGAGAACTCTCCAGCTCGCGTCGTGGGCTGAAAAGTGGTGAACAAGCACGGAGCCGCACAGCCTCGCATCCTGGTACAGTGCGAGAACTTGCCATCATCACTGGCAATCTGGGAAGACCCAGAGTAGCTCCAAAAGTGGTTCCTTGCATCGCCGCCTTGGGGGCAAGGCGGTTCTCAAGCGGGGGAAATTGTCACAACCCCTACGGTTTACCACAACCAGGACAAGAAGACTGGCGCCAAGGACCCAGGAGACAGCGAGAAGAGCAACAATGGAGAGATGTGAACCATGACATGTAGGACCCATTGTGTATGTGTGGCGTGTGCGACCTACGAGTCGTGGGTGGGTTAAAGGGCGTGAGCCACGCTCCTAAGACGAACAACAATTATTGTAACACATCGAACCGAGAGAGAAGCCGATCTTCTCCTTCCTCTGGCCTCCCTTCCTCTCTCCAACCCCGTTCCTTTCCACATCTAGATCAGACCCCTTACACTCGTCTGAAGCATTTTCGCCATGACTACAATATTAGTCCGACCCAATTTTGTTTGTTTTTTTCCTTTCGATGTTTTCGATCGAGAGAATCAGACAGATCACGGTGGTTGATGTACTGGTTTCTTCCGGGTTTTTTGGTTTTTATTGTCGTTTCCTTTTATTTTTCTTTTGATTTTCTCTATCTTTTTCTTAGTGTTATGTTTTTTTTCGTTTTTCATCGTCTTTTTGTTTCTTTTCATGGTTTTCACTAGTATTTTTATTTTTCTCTTCGTCTTTCTTTGTTTCTTTCTTGGTTTTTTGCATTTCTTTCTTTTTAGGTTTTATTTTGATTCAAATTGGTTTTCATCGGTTTATTTTTGTTTCTTTCTCGGTTTTTAAAAGCATGGTCAACATTTTTTCTGTACACATTTAACATTTTCAAATACAAGATTAATTATTTTTGAATTCATGGTCAACATTTTTTCTATATACATTTACACTTTGAAACTGCTTGATTAAAAGAATTCAAATACAAGTTTAACATTTTTTAATACAATACAAGATTAACTTTTTACACATATTTAACATTTTTTAAAATACATGTTAAGCATTTTTAATGCATGATCAATATTTTTTCTATACACATTTAACATTTTTAATATGCGTGATTAACATTATAATTACCTTTTTGGAATGTTCTTACAAATGCTTTATTAACATTTTTAAAATACATGATCACTTGTTTTCACAAAGATTGTATATCTTTTGTATACATTTTTCGTACACATTAGAAACATTTGCTTTATACACATTTAACATTTTTCAAATGCTTGATTAATATTTTTTCAAATGTTTTTATGGATTTGTTTTCATATATCTACTTATAATATTTGGAAGTATAAACGAAAGTAAAGAAAAACAAAACAAAAAGCGTGAAAAACAAAGCAACGAGGTCGTGCCCTCCCGCGCGACTAGACCGACCCATTTAGGGAGGCACCTTATGCGAGAGCATGCTAGGTCTCACGATAAGCGAGGCATAATGTTGTCCCTCCACCTTTTTCCCGCGCTTCTCCCCGGTCTAGCAAGCTCCACCGGTGCTCTGCTCCTGCACAGACCCCTCCTCAAAAGACTGTGACTATCTCCCGCAAGCTCCCACGAAGGTGGGCATCAAAGTCTTTTTTGGGGCTACCTTAACAAGATCAAGAAGGATCCCAAACCCCGCCTGCCACCAACATGCTCTCATAGAGGCACCACCATGGATACCGACATGAAAGGGATGTCGTTGCAGGACCTCCTGGCGTTATGAGAGGCAGCAGATCGTGCAAATCGAGCAACATAGGAAGCCAGGCTCAAGTGGGCCATACACACCATGGCAAGGGGGGACCGGGAGAAGAGAGATCGTCTATTTACCCTAACATTTGGATTTGGAATTAGGTTAACCTGAAGGTTATGCAGCTATCGATGACTTGGAGTCAGAATTTCGCTTTGCCGGCAACCTTCGAGGTTTGAGGGGTCCAATGCTGGCATGGTGACGGCTAGTGTAGTGGGCAACATGTATGTGAAACATTTATAACATTGTGAAAAAGTTGAAATAAGTTAACTCACTACTGCAGGAAGGTGCTAAGACGACACATCAATCAGAGACACTTCGACGAAACTGTGTGCGATGCATGAATCGCAAATGGTATAGTTCTAGTTCCGTCGCCAATAACGCGAACTGTGTGCGATGGGTGGCCCATCAAGCACGATTCAAATAAAAGGTGCGTGTGCGATACGTGACCTACCGTTGACGTTCATGAAATGTTTGTGATGAGGCAAAATGACACAAATGGATAACTAAATACATATGTGTGCGATGCACGGTATACAGTTAACTCCGATAAACTGTTTGCGATGATCCAAAATAACACAAACGATTACCCAGATCATTATGTGTGCGATATACGGCATCCATGTCACTCGTATGAACTATTTGCGATGAGAAAAATTAGCACAAACGATTATCTAGATCAAGATGTGTGAGATAGACTACATACAGGTCACTCGGATGAACT
>CBMN011751296.1:0-10243 GCA_000582825.1 Hordeum pubiflorum
TCTGAAAAAAGTGTCCATCAAATTTAAGAAAATGTTCACAAAAAGTAAAAAAACACAAATTTTAAATTTTGTTCCCCAATTTTAAAAAAAGTTTAGCGATCCAAAAAATGTTTGTTGAGTCAAAAAATGCTCATGAATTCGAAAACTTTTCATGCATTTCAGAAAAATTTCGTAAACAAAATTAATGTTTTTTTTTGAGAAAATTCAAAATTTCAAAAAGAATGTCGATTCAAAAACTGATCACCGATTCAAAGTCTTTTATGTCTAGGATTTGATTAGATTTTTTAAAGTCTTTATATGTCTATACGTTGGGAGTAGTTCGTGGTCGATGAGATTCTTTTTAAAAAAGTTTTAAATATTCCCTTGCACAACATATTGACAAGTGTGGAATGTAGTGACAAGCTCATAGCCCTGGGATTTAGCATGTTGAATGCATTGGGATCACGTAAACATCACGGCCATCATCGGCGAGGGTGGAAAAGAAAGTTAAGTGGCAACATGATGAGCCACCATGTTAAAATAGAGGATGCTCATATGTGAGGGTATTGAGTCAATCCTCAAAGAAAAGTTACGCTTATTTGAAGCGCATAATATTTTTTTGTCTCCCGTTGCAACGCACGGGCATATTTGCTAGTCGTTACTTAAAACTCTCAATTAACGCTTCAGAATTGTCTTGCGAAAACATATAAATTTGTCATACAGTTTTTCTAAAACAAATCTAGATGTGTTCTAAGTATTGTACATCTAAGTACTATATCATTGATTTTATGCGAAGATTTTGTGCGGGTATTTTTGCCTTTTTCTTTTTTTCTTATTAGTTTGACTGACTCACTTAGGGCATCTCCAACGCCGACCCTCAAACCACCCGCATCCGTTCGGACCGCCCAGTCCAGACCTCGGAAGCCAACCAACGCGATCCTGTATCGGTCCGCGACGCGATCCGGACCATGATTGTTCCACAAACCATAACCAAACATGGGGGTTTTGCGGGAGTCCAGACACGAGAAACGTCGGACTCTGACCCCCCTGGCCCACCCAAAAGGAAGGCGGAGCTCGCACTTTTGTGGCAACCCGCATTGTTTTCGCGCAAAAATTACTCACTCCCTTCTTCTGTCCCTCGCCGCCCTTCACCCAATTCCCGCCCTTTTCCCCACCCTCTCCTTCCTTCCACCGACGACACATGGAACCGAAGGAGAACCTGTCAAAGATGGAGGTGGCAGAGGTGCTAGAGGATCCGAGCATCCTGCTCGCCCAGAAGATCAGCTCGGTTACGCGGCAATCTCGTCGCGTCAAAGCGAAGGCCACAAAGAAGGAGAAGCTCAAGAAGTTGATGGCCGCTAGTGGGCGTGGTAGTGGCGTCAAGCGTGGTGGTCGTGGCGGACGTCGTGGCGAAGGCTGCGGTGTCAGACGAGCATGCCTACATTGCTGACGATGCCGTGGCCGGAGCATTACAAGCCTCCATAGTACTACGCCGCCAAGCAGCTCGGTACCGCCATTAAGAAGCTGCCTTACAGTGTTGACGTAAACGCGACGCCACTCTTCTTGGATTGTTCTTCGCCGCGGCTCGTCCGGGCTTGGACAGCGGCAAGGAGTAGGTGGGTGCCCGCACGCCGTTCGCTACAATGCCTAGAGCGGGAGACCCGACGTACAATGACCCGGTCAGTGAGATGCTCAACATCATCCACGGCGGAGGCGGAGGGGGAGGATGTGGCTATGAGTACGGGCTGGTGGAAGACTTGAATCCCACCCAATCCGGCAACTACCCCAGTCCTACACCCAGACAAGCACGCAACAGTCCAACACCCAAACCGGCGTGGGCACACATCAAAAGCAGCATTGGGCAGCCGGACAACAGCAACAACAACAGGAGGACAACGAGGACGATGATCTGGATGGTACAGTAGGCAATCCGAAGAAGAATGGTATAAAACAAAGGTTCACCATGCCGGAGGACGAGCTATGGTGTGATGCATGGTTGGCCACTAGCCTCGATCCGATCCATGGTTGTGATCGGGGCATGCAATCTAGCGCTGGTGTGATCAGGCGTGTTGTGTGCATCATTCTAAATTTGTATTTGAAATTGCTCTTTACTGGCAGACATATATCGGATGGCGTTGGATGACGGCCTCCCGCATCCGTGTCCGCGAACTGGTCCCCTGTCCACGAACGGATGTGGGTGGAAATTTGCGGGTCGACGTTGAAGATGCCCTTTGGTGTGCAATAATTAGGGCACATCTAGCCCTAGACACATCCTTTGTCATATTGTTGTATAAAGATCTGTCATGTTCTTTGTCATGTTGTATAAAAAGATTGTCAGAAGATTGTCATGTCGTAGCAGATTAATTGTCATATGTTTTCAGATATTTGCCATGACTGCACAACATAGAAAATTGACCTCCTAAAAAATGATGAAAATTGTCATGCTGGCTAAAGGGCATTGACATGCAACATCAAACTAAAAAGGAGAAAATTACCATGCTATAGAAACATAAATCGTCATCTCAAATGTGTTTGCTCATATTGCCATCTTGAGCAAATCGTTCAATGTCGCCAGCTCACAATTTGCTGAGAGGGGTCTATGCGAGCAAATGTTTTAGGATTCTCGCACGTGATCCAACGTGTCTGAGGGCGCTCACTCGAAATGGCTAAAAATCTGACATCAGATCGTTAGCATTTAGGGTCTTTATCAGGAGACGGGTCCATAAGCACCCAGAACAACTTCATTAAGCTTTGCAATTCAAATAACTGCAAAAGAACCTCGAAGACATGCAAATTACAATTTAGCCCGTAAACTTTATAAAAAGACCCTAGATACAAGAAGAAGATTGCAATCTGGTCCATAATCCACCGTCATCGAGTTTCACCAGCAGACCAAGAACGCCCCTCGTTAGGGACAAGACCACTTGGGAGGGGATCTCATCGTCGCGAGGACAGAAAAGATACATACGCCAAGGTAGTCAGGATCACGATTCCATTGTACGATTCTGCAACTTTATGATCCAAACTAACCCATTCTATAACCCTACTCAGTAGAATCTATGTTTCTACAATTTTGATAGTTAAGATTTGATGATTTGTGAATCATTGAACCTCTGATCCATTTCAAAATCGTGATTGAATAAGGGCCACCATGCAAAAGATGTTCTGGTTGCATGTTCGTGTGGATATAATTTGCATTTTGAACCATAAAGAAAATTTAACAGCGCAAACAATCCAGGATAACAAATGTGCTTAAGAGCGCAAACAATCTAGGATAACAAATGTGCTTATTTTATTCTAATTTTCATGCATGTTTAGTTGGTTATTTTATCTTAAAATTGTATGTTCGTCAAATTCATAATGGTCTAATATGAAAATAAACCTATTTTGTTTTAAAAAATAGATATTTATGGAATACATGTTGAATTTCTACTACATAAAGCTACTTAATTTTTTTAATTCCAATTTTAGATGTAAAATCTACTAATTATGTGGTTTAATGGAATCTAAAATCTAACAATAAATGCTAATTTCCTTTTATTTCCAACTTTTTTATATAAAATTTAACAATTATTTGGTTGCACCTCACGCCTAAGGCTAGCTACCTGTAGTGAGTAGTATCATGCATATGATACTACCTCCATAATGCATAGTATTATACTAGGGGACATGTCTGTACGTTGCAATGGGAGAAAAACATTTGGCGTGCTTCGCTGCAAAGCAAACATCAATTATCATTGATCAGGATGGACAGATAGAGGATAAGTTTGATGATAACAAAAATAATGGATCAATTAACAATAGGATTCCTTGGAGTGCCAGTTGGAAACTTGGGACATGAATCCTAGTCAACTAATCGGATGAACAACTTTATCTTTAAATTACCATAGTGATAATAAAAATATCATACACGCAGTGCTTCTTTTGAGTTTCCGACATCGGACAATAAAAATATGATATACCTCGTCCAATGTCCAGGCATGTCTGCTTCTATCGTGTGTGCTAACCATGATGTCCTTGCCATATAGATGTTCTAACTTCCTGTTTTGCTTAGTATGTTGTGCCTCAATTCATGGTTAGACGTAATTTTCTCTATTCTAGATTTATTGGATGTGCAGGCATATATGTTTTCGTCGTGTGTGTCCTAACCAGTGTATATATGTTATCCTAACATTGCCTAATCCTAATCTATAAATGTATGATGTTTCTTTCCTTTTTAGTTTCCGCGTCCTTGTAGCCAGTATGGGTTTGTGAGGGACAAAAACAGAGTTAAATTCAACCTTAAAATAAAAATATGTAGCATCAAATTATTACCATTTTGCATGGCAATACGCGTTTCATTGATAAATCATAAAGATCATAGTTGAAGCCACGTAGGCACTCGCTTGAAAAAACTGAAAAGACAGTAGGAGTAGGACGTTAGACTTTGCACAAAGGAACATCGGCCAAGAAAGAGAAGTACAATCAAGACTAGAGAATCCCCTGAGCTTGACACCAACGCCCGTCATCCGCCTTCGGCACCACCAAACAGCCACCAAAGAAAAAAAATGATGGATCACCTCCTCATCTGGGCTCGACGCGGAACCATCGCTGATATGCAGCTTTGTGGGCCTCAAAGGTGGCTCACCAAAGACGAAGCCATTGACGTTGAGCGAATAAAACCGAGGTAGCACCCCGGACATGCCATCAAACTCCAGATCTGTCATCCCCGCACGACTAAGACGTCAGAGGAGAAAATCATACCTGCCTGTCACGAACCACGAACCAAGCACACGATCCACGATGTCATCGATGCAGACCACAATCTGCATCTGCTTCTGCACTACCTCCCAAGCACCGCACCGGTGCTGCAGCAAACACCGTCGCAACGACGTAGCCCGAGGACACAGGTCCAACACGAGAATGTCGTCGCCGCCACACCATCCTTGCTTGAACAAACTGGTTTTTAGTTCTAATCCGAAACAAAGACCATATCGCCTCATCGGGAAAGGATCCGAATATTCTTTATTATTCGTCGCTGAAACCAAGAAGATGAATAGCCTAAAACCTAAGCAACTAACGCCTAAAACGGTTACATGCGTGAATTCGATGAGCCTCCTCACCACTGATGACCGAGATCCTCAGTGAAGGGGAGCCACCGGAGCGAAGCTCTCCGTCGGCCGCCACGGGATCGCCTTTCTTTCATCCCTCAGAAGAAAGAAAACGCATGGGGCTCTCCCCAGGAGTAAATATAGCATGAAATTCGGTAAGAGAATAAACCCATGTGTTCATGTTTTTTTTTTGGAAAAGGAGGAAAGACCCCCGACCTCCACATCAACATGATGCATGCGACCATATTATTAAGCGAAAAAGCAAGCAATCTCTGAGTGCGAGTACAAGCTCAGTCCGAGCTGTAATGAACATAAATGAAAACAAAAAAGTGTAAAGCGCCACAACCAGCAACAATAGGTTAAGATGACTAAACACCTAATCTATTGTTGGATCGCCATCTAAACCGGTTGCAGAAATCCTGAGCTGCCATCACCCATCGGGTAGACCCAGTAACCAAAAGATCCGTGACCTCCGCAGGAGTGAGTAGCGACCACATAGTGGCCCTGTAAATTA
The DNA here is from genome assembly GCA_000582825.1 of Hordeum pubiflorum. Taxonomy (NCBI): domain Eukaryota; kingdom Viridiplantae; phylum Streptophyta; class Magnoliopsida; order Poales; family Poaceae; genus Hordeum; species Hordeum pubiflorum. Next base: position 5,584 of record CBMN011751296.1, read on the forward strand.
CCTGCAAAATATTAATTCGAGTTTATATGTTAAAAACCATATCATTCCTGCAGTTTCATATAGCCCAAAGTAACGCACATACTCCTATCGGAACATGTGTCGCAATAGTTGAGTCAACCCCATCTAGCCACATCCCAACTAACGTATGAATACCCACGTGCCGCTGAATCCCCCGCTCCCCAGTGCCATCACCACGGGACCCACCTCGCTCCCCCACACGCCTGGATCCCACAGCTACATCATCGCCGGCGATCATGGCGGTCTCCTTCCGCGGCAGAGATCCCCTAGCTACATCACTGCCGGTGGCTATGACGGTCTACTAACACATCCGCGCCCGTCGGGAATTCGTCGCTCCAACACCGGCGGCTCTCCTCTCGTGTTGTCGCTCGTGCTTTCCTTCGTTTTACTAGTAGAACATCCGTGTGTTGCTACATGTCATAATGCATATAGATGAATCAAATAAAATAAGGTCATCTTTAAGGTTGAAGAATGTCGAGAAATGTTCACACATCAAAAGGGTGCCCAATGGGCTACCCAAAATCCAAGACAGTCTGGACTCCCCCAAATTCAACCCATATGTGGGGGAGAAATATGATTGTCCCCCAAATTCAATCCAAGACAGTCTGGACTCCCCCGCGCTCGATCTTACTTTTGTTGCTACTTGGTGAATATAAATTATATTGCATGGTCGCCATCGCAGGCGTCACCTTCCCGTCTAGCCCCCGCTCGCCGGCTGCCTCTCCCGTGACCCGCTAGACAACTACGCGGCTCCTGCTTCCATGAAAACGCAATATAATTTATATTCACCAAGAAGCAATAGAAGTAAGATCAACATTAAATCCTAGTATGATGAACCATTTATGCCGAGATACATAAAGAGCAACACATATATTAAAGTTAAATCTATCAATATAGTACACTTGGCACCGGGTAAATCCCAGATTAAACAATGTGGTAGATACTCCCTCCGTGTACTTGCCGGAGAAATGGATAAAAAATGATGCATTTAGAACAAAAATACGTCTAGATACATCCATTTCTCCGTCAAGTATTTACAGACGGGGGGAGTAGTTGTTTACCTGAATGCTGACATAAGTATACCAAGTAACAAAGCTAGTTACTGTGAAGCTTAATGCTTCCAAACCAAAGTTTAACTCCGAACAGTAAATGTCTCCGAATCAAGCTAGTTGTGGCCAAACTTTTGAACCTGAAAAAATGGAGAGGAAAACAAAATTAGGAAATGCAAGAGAAAGAAAGTAACATAGGATAAAAGTACCTCATTGCTCCAAACATATATAGTACTGCTAAGAAATTTCCTTATTAGTTCCTTTATATAATTAGCCCACTGACGAGATAAGATACTAAATATAGTTATTTCTTATAACAATCTCTGGAACATTGGTATTACACCAAATGTTGCCAAGAAACGTATACACCAGGAGAAGAAGTGGTTCTGTTTCAAAGAACTAACTGAACAAAGAGACTTCAATTAATAAAGTAGCACATGGTTCGTGATGTAATTCGTAGTAGTACAAGTCCGTTGAGCAGCACATGAGTTCAATTCTTACCACACGAACACGAATTACCTGGAACTTACCAATCAAGTCAAGTACGGAATGTAGTAAGAGAACTACTGTGTGAGCTGAGGAAGCAGCATCAAGGACGACGCACAAGGAAATATGCTTGTCACTTGTCAGTACATTCCCTTAATCTCACCAATTATACACTACATGTGCATACACTTCTATTTTTGCTCTTAAATTATGTTTGATAGCTCAACTGATCCTGAATTAAACTAAATAGAATGTCAACTCTTTTGGAAAGGTAGACATCCATATAAAATACATGATGTTTAAATACTTCATAAAGCCATAACTTAAGTTCACAGTAGCTATAGAAAAAGTGATTTATAGTTTCCTTGTGCTCTAGATTGTAGGTTTATCTCAGGTCCAAGATGAGAAATTTTATTGCTTTGAAGAATATAAGGATAGCAAATGAAGAAATTAGTTGATGCCTGCCCGCCTCAGGTTTGCAGCATACAAATAGATCTATACAGACCATGAATGTATTGTAACTTTAGAAGAATATACATTAATCTTCCATATTGTAGGGAGAACAAATCTGGAGCACAAAGTAGAGAGAAACACTTGTAACACACGTGCAGAATATAAGACCAGATATAACTGTGAAGCAAACGAAGATGAGATGGTGCACCATGGGTTGCAGCAAGCGAGAAGAGTGGGTTGGGAATGTTTCGATGGTTCTGGCGAGTGGTGCATGAAGGGTTGCTGAAAAGATCTCATTAAATAATACATTATTTGTAGTAGCAACCCATGACTATGCAGATGTATTTCCATTTATTTGATATAAAACGATAAAAGAAAACCAGGGCCACACACTTGTGCCACCTTGGCTCTACCCTATTACGGAAATACAATATGACATATATTTTTAAACTTAATTATTATCAAACCAACAAATAAAAAACCAAAAGTAATTTATTACTCCCTCCGTCCCAAAATAAGAGTTGTTGATTTAATACAACTTTGTACTAAAGTTGTACTAAATCACCAAAACTTATCATGGGACGGAGGGAGTACTATAGTTTAGCACATTTTTCTTTCACAAATACACGGGCTTGTTAGCTCACGCATACACAGTTGAGTCAGTGATGAAGTGGATTTCCAAAAAGAAAATATAGGAAACCATCATATCCATGTGTGGCATACTCAGCTCCACCCTTTTCTCATCACTATCTTTGTTCATGTTCTTTGCTCGTTAGTTCTCTTAGAATCAGCCGGGACAGAGGAAACTCTGTTCAAATCCTGTTTAAGAAAGAACCTTTGTGAGGCCAAATAACAAAAAAATATTGTTTACACAAACATAAAAATGATGAGCTGTGCAATAATTTCTTAGTGATCATGCAATAAGCTGGCCCTTCCAAAACTTTCATAAGGTTGCGGTAGATTCGGCTCAAACGAAATATACATAAAACAATATGTATATAATGATTTTTACCTCATAATGGATGTTTTTAGAAACTCATAATATATATTTGATAGCTCCACTCCAAAAGTATGAACTTACTCATGTTGAATAGCTACAAACAAAAGGTGAAATAAGGATCTCTTTTGGGCATATCAACGAAAAGAGAAAAGGTTATGTCAGCGACCAATCGGAATCATTGAAAGTTCACCACAATAGTCTTTCAGCAAAGGTACGTGGAAAGAAATTCTTTTTCGGAGTGAACTCTGAACTCTTTTGTGCCACATGTAAATAAAGGTAACATCAAATTACAGTAGAGAAACATGGTGTATACATGTGTGGTTGGTGACCTTATAAGAATCACGAGAAAGAGATCTGAGTTAACATAACTTTTCTTGTAAGGGCCCGAGAGGTTATAAAATGAATAGAAGATTCATGGAAAGGCATCATGTGCATGATACATGTAGCTAGAGAATCACAGTGCCCTCAATTAGAAAACTAAATGTCAGTGAAACATATTACCTAAACTGTAGTTTTATGTTCTCCCCATTAGTGATCGTGCTGAATCAAAAAGCAAAATGTCAGACAAAGAGATTACCTGGAGTGAAGGCATCAGGTAAACAGATTATCTGAATCAAAAAGATCACTAACAAGAATCAAAAAGCTAAATGCCATTCAAACAGATTGAGTATGACATACTTGTCCCACCTTGCATCTACCATATGCATCGTGGTGGCATCAACAATGCATGAGCTCCTGCTGCCCTTGCGTCGATAGAAAAGGCTGTCATCGTCGACGACGTGCGCCTCCGAATCGAGGATCCATTTGGCATGGAGGAGAGTGGGATCAGATTGCCTCGTCCATCCCCAAACAACGAGCCTGGACATGAAAAAGACTATTATGACTGGGAGTTCCGCGCCCCCACTTCGTGTCTGCAACCACCTACAGCTCCGAATCAGGGGAGCATCGCTTCATTCCCAGCGACGTACCCACTTCGTGTCTGCAACCACCTCCTTGCTACAGCTCCAAATAAGGGGAGCATCGCTTCGTTCCCAGCGAGACGGTCCATGCAGGTGCCACCGCAAAAGATCGTCTCTGAGTCACGAGTTGACGCATCCAACCCCAAGGATCTACAGCATAACAAAACACAACATACGTGGCGGCGAGGTGGCGTGCTTCGACGGTAGCGAGACCCAGGCCACTGCAGGGTGCCCCTTTGTTGCGACGCGGCGCCATCGGCGGTGGGCATCCCGATGCCATCATGGAGGCACGAACAGATCGACCTCTCACGCAGCCGGCCGCTGCCCTCGTTGCCGCACACGGAGGCTGCCTCCTCACCGGATCGGGTCGGAGCGGCGTCCCAAGAGAGAAGACGCACAGGGTGCCCGCCCCCTCAATCTACCTCTCCCGACGCGGCCCATCTTGTCGCGATGTGGCCGTGGCGGATCTGGCCGCTGCCCTGCTGACTTGCTCGACTCGATCTGGGGCCTTCCCGCTTTAGAAAGGCTTTTTATTCCTCTGCCCCTCGTTCCTTAGCTCTACTTATTCATTCCCACGTTCTTAACATTTGCTCATTTTTTCCCACTCCTTAGTTCGAAACCCTCATAAATGGTCACACGGGGGGATGCCGTCGGGTCAATGGNTTGACCGTTAACTACTGACGAGTGGGGCCCTG